>VZTV01072292.1:1603-23606 GCA_013400875.1 Anhinga rufa | reverse complement strand
GGAACCATTCCATTTTGGAGTTTGATAAAGAGCAAACTTGAACGGTACTCAGTACAAGTCTGAAAAAAAAAAAAAAGGTCATATAAGAGAATTGTACAACTTTCATGAAACTTCCATAGCACTTAAAGATTTTTTCTTTATTCAAGAAGCTAATGGCATGGTAACACAAAATCCAACACCAGGCCCAGTTGCTCTTTTTATAAGATGACAACTTGGGAGTGCTTCAGCTGATGTCAAAATGTTCCAGGAACCCATAGACATAATGCTTTGATTTTCACGCAATTTAAAATACAAGAAAAACCTTGCTTAGGGAACAGTCAGGCTCTCCACACTGTTTAATTCTACTACTGCTCCTTTCTACTGCCTGCATACCTCAAAGGCAGCAAATTAATCTTATGTGTGAGCAGATAATGGCTGAGAGTCTACTAAAAAAAAAAGAGCTTTCCAGAGCAGCCTGTGGGAAGAAGCAAAAACTCCAAAGCAGGAAGATAGAAACAGCAGGCACCAGAGCAACAGCAGATGTGGGGTGAAGAGGAAGTAATGAAAAAGTGAACTTGGAAACATGAGCAAAAGGCAAGAACCCAGAGAATGGAGCAGGAAAACTTAATGAAAAACAGGAAAAATTTTACGTGTTTAAAAGCGGAGATACAGAGTCAAGATAGAAGAGCTAGAAACTTGGCCTTGCAAGAAGAGGGAGATACCTAAGATAACAGAATGCCCTTTTTTTCTGCCAAAAGTGGAAACTGGGGTGTGATTGATCTGCAGGATTCTTGGCCTACATAAAGGAATTACTGAAAGGAAGTGTTGGTGAAGGGCATGCACTGGGCAAAGAGATGTGAACTCTGATGAATGGCCAGGAGCCGGGGCAAGTTTGGCTGTTCAGGCTACAGAATCAATGTGTAATTCCTGTGCCATCCCTGTCTCATGAAGTCCTGAAAGGTTCTCCTAATCCCTGCAGGAACAGAAATGCACAGGAGGCAAATTGTTTTGGGAGGGATGGAAGATGGTGCACAGCCCAATGTTCTCCATGTTGAGATCTCCTTCACTCCTCTATGTTATAACTGTCTCTTCTTCACTATACTTGGAACAAATTGAAAACTATACGATTAATAAGGTGATTTTATAGTAAATGCTTCAACTTATTAAATAAGCTGGTGGGTGAGTAGAAATGAAACTCCCTCACAACATAGAAATTTGTGTTCCTTGTCAGCAGCTGTGGGAAGACAACTTAGAAAGATAGTACCTCTGCCAGCCTGTGTATACAGTGTAGATGTGTAATTTTGCAGCAGTGCCCAACTTCTCAGTACCTACTGTAGCTGAGCCACCACAGAGCACAGAAGATGCTGACTGGGACAGCAGCACATGCCACTTTCCACATGTGGTGGAGCTGATAACTTCACATGTTAGTCAACAATTGTGTGCTTCAGAAAATGAGTGCTTGAGAAAAATTGCCTCGCCACAGAAGTTGCACTGGAGATGGCACCTTGTCATGTCATTACTTGTCTTTGGCCAAGCTGGCCTTTATCTGATCACCTGTATGTGTACATAACAGTTACCACCTGAAACTTTTGAGATGTAAAGTGCCATGCAGTAGCCTTCTGCTGCACACTAAAAAATGACCCCATATGCTGGAAGTTATGGAACCATGAAAAAGTATAGGAAACAGAAATCCTTACCAACATGAAAGCAGTACTTTTACATTATATAGAGCAATTGATTTCCACTTCACAAATCTTGAAGGAGTACCTCTTAAATGTCAAGTGGCCTACTGAATTTCAAGGCAAAAAGTACTCAACATGACTTAGAAGTACTGCAGAAATGCAGCTGAATAATTTAGACATTGCAATTTCAAATAGCTGGACAGCACTAGTGCACTGCCAAATGGCTTTATTGAGTCATAATATATAATTTTAGGAATGGTTATCACACAAGCTGTTAAACAAAGCTGGTATGGACAACTTAGTTTTCCAAGCACTGCTTTAAGTGGTCTAAAATTAATGTTTATAGCCTATCATCAGTTGCATACATTATATTGGCTTCTAAAAGGTCTGGAAGAGCCTACTACAGCTAAGTAGAATTTAATCATTAGAAAAGTATTTCAAGTCATTAAAAAGAGCATATGTGTCTTGGAAAACTTGATATGTGGAATTCTAGTGGAGGGAGGGGGAGAAACAACAATATTTTACTCATTAAATAACTTCTCTGATGTTGTCTTCTGAACTGTGCATGGATACAGAGCAGTTCACGGAAAATACATTTGCATCAGATTCCAGGAACTGGATTCTTTTTAGTATTCTTTGGTGGAAAATGAAGGCTTGGCTGCTTACCAGATTATTTGCTCTATGATAAATGTAAAAGTTTTACAAGCTCTGATAGATTGTGGACAATCATTCCTGAGAAATTTGATCATCACTGAGGCTATTGCAAAAACTGAAGCGATGCTACCAGCTAAGTAAATCATATAATTGAGACATCACATCAATGCAGAAGTTGTATGAGAAGACTAATACTAAGCACATTTTTAATAGTGAATAAAAATTTCAATTACATTCTTCCACAGTGATCAAGGTGTCTTGGAAATACCATGACAATGGCACATTTTTGGGAGATCAGTTACCTTCCAAGCGGAGCTATCAGTTGCCATGCTTGAAGTAGACTAAACTGACAGAATCCCTACAGTCAACACTACTTCCAAAGTTTTATTTGCATCTCTCTTTCTGTCCCTGATATCTTAATCTTTTGCAACAAGCTTAAACAGCTTTCCTTGACATTAAGTAGGGAGGGATGTTATCTTAGCTTCATTATTTCCAGGGTTAATATTATTGAATGGTACCAGTGTTTCCAGATCTCTGTGCAATGCTACATAAATTTTGGCAATTCATTCCAGAATCATAATGATTTTATTCTCCTTTTGTGCAGATTTCTGTCAACATGTTCTCCTAGACACTGTTAGAACACAGCATACTTATCAGGATGGCAATCTATGCACAATGCTAGCAGTACAGTCAGTACACATGTGGTAGTTTGAATCTTCATAACAATCCTTTCATAAATGGATATTCTGATGGCTCATGGTAAAAATAATTTTTATCAGTGGGACTGATAAATACTTTGTTTCCCTACTCAGCCACATACTTTGACAAAACTGGGAGGTATTTTACATCTCTGAGACCTTTCTCCCTCTGCAACATCTTGACTGAAATGGAAGTTACTGAGGAAGCAGAGGGAATGACAGCTTTTTCTGACAGAGATACAGACAGAAAACATAAGTTAATAAGACATTTCCTTAGGAAAATTCCAGCCCTTTTATCTCTCACTGAGTGAGTCATTTTTGTACAAGAATGTTTGTGTTTTCTTTGTAAGCATTTAGGCTCTGTTATCCTCATATCTCTCCTGAAAAGATTTACTGTCACAGTGGAAATTCATAGAGGAAATAGGCACCCTAGGAGAGATAGTTTTGTTATGGAGAGCGTATGTCTTCAGAGGAATGGTTTGCAAGATGCTGGCTGATCCTAGAAACACACAAAGTGACCAGTTCCTCTGCTGAGTCATGATAGTAATGCATGCTAAAGCCCTGCACAGAGAAGGCAGTGAGGTGGGGTATTTTTGTTTGGTAGGTTGTTAGGTTTTTTAAGTAAACTTAGTAGATAGATCCTAGACCCAACCAGAGTTCAAGTGGGCTTGAAGTGTGTCACTCTGGGTCTTAGCAGGTCTTACAGGAAAAAAATACTAGACCAGTCAAATCAGGGGAGCCAATATATATGGACACTTATTTTATAATTCATGCAATTCAAATGTTCTAAGTTCCTCATCACACCTGAAATGAATTCTAGCTACCCCCAGTGTTTCTGACACAGTTTCAATCTAGCCAAAGAAGGTAAAAGTATGTCTGGCATCCATGCAGCTTGGATTATCATCTTATGGCAGCATAGCTGACATAACTAAATTAATTTGACTTAAGAAATCAGAGAAGTCTTGAACTGTTGTCTTGTAGATGACAAACCAGTGCCTTATCAGCTAAGCTACTCAGGTCCAGTCCACAGCACTCTTAAGTGTGATTTCATCTAAGTAATGTGTTGCTGAGCCTGGCGTCAAATGAATCTATCACTTTACAACCTTTTCTAATTAAAGGAAAAGAAGATTAAAAGTAAATGAATAGTAATTTAAAAGGCTATAGTAGATTAATACTCAGTATTTTTCTAACAATTTCAAATTTATTTTATTGTTATTCCTTTGGGCTGAAATTAATATATTTTATTAGATTTTTATAAGGTATATGAAGATAGGACATTATAAGGTATATGAAGATAGGACAGACTCTACTATTCTTTCTTGAAAAAATATACTGCAGCTCAATGTTTAAGTCTATCTGTTCATTTCACTGGTTCTATTGGAGGACTAACGTCCAAATTGCACTAACTTAATCTCACATAAAACCTTAGGATTTCCCATTGGCTGGCTACAGGCCAAACTATACAGAATTTAGGCCATCTTAATTTAGGTCTAACCCATTAAACACTTTGAACATGGGTGAGCAATCCATACCATGAATATTTCAATATTTCTTTGAAATACACTCTACTCTTATTCTGGTATATTTGTACAGAAAAACAAAGGACTCATCTGAAAAATTTTGCCTGAAGCCATATCCTTTGAGATTTTGCCTTTTGGATTTGTAATGGCCTTTATCACTTGATGGTGCCAACAGCTGTGCTTTTAAGAAAAAGTGCCATGCAAATGCAGTACGCCTCCTGAACTGCTGGCTTCTGGTTATCTAGACAAAGTTACTGCTCAGGCACTATGGGTCAGGCCATCATTTAACATCAGAATTAAAGATTTCCTTGACCTAAAAATGCTTGTTAAAACTATATATAATCTACTTTTTGGTGACTGTCACATCTTTCCCATGACAAATCCTTAATTCCCCTCTTTGATAATAAAATTTGCATTTCAAATTACCTAAATCTTTTTTCCAAAGGGATCTAGGCACTTGGGAATCACACTTCCCACTGGAAGTTACTGGGGGTTATGCTCTTTTGTCACCCTTGACAGTGTGAAGTGGACTCCCAATTCACTTGAGCAGTCATTTAGCATCAGGTATGAGAAGTTAATGCTTCTAGCTCTCTGGGGAGTCTTAATTGTGAATATTAGTCCTGTAACAGTCTAAGATGGGTCTTAGTCCCATAACAGTTCAAAGCATAATAGCTCTATCAAGCATTATGATATCTGTGCAAGGAAAATAACCTACCATATTCTAGTTTCAAAAGGAAGAAGTGAACAACAATAGCAGAAGTCCCTTGTCCAAAACCAACATTGGAGCCCAGGTTAATATCAGACATTAGAAATAGATTTGCCAAAAGAAATTGTTTCATGATCCCATTGCATAGAGATAAAGTAAATTATGCTTGTTTTTTTTTACTTTACTAGGCTGGTCAGTATGTCTTCTAAATTACTAGATACAGTACTGATCATTGTGGATTTTAAAAGCCAAAGCAGAAACAGGGGAGCTCATCCCATCTCAGATGAACACTGCAAGTGTATCTTACAGTGCCTGTTGAAAATTATTTGTTCCTAAGGTAATAAGAATTTATCAAGCCTTATACATTTTTTATAAAATAGAAATTTAGACCTAAACAAGGCTGATTGTTTATTTACATATAGCAGCCAGGCATTTATTCACACGTAACACAGAGATTTAATTAACTGGTTTTTGCAAATGTGTGATCAATCGCATTTCTCTTGCTCATGTATTTTCTTTTTTCCTTTTTTAATTCCTATCCACATTCACGTTTCCTCACACAGAAATTGATTCTTTATGTTTTGCTGAACTGATTACGTCTCTCATTGGAGTTCAGCACATCTTTAATTAATACCAGATCTTCAGATATTTTCAGAAGATTCCCATTAGAAAGATCATCAACTATTTCTATCCTAGTTCTCCAAAGGAAACTTTGAGCAGACGCTCTCCCCCAATAGTAACATTGACACATTAACTTTCCTCAGCCACCTCACTCAGACTACTTAGTCTGGCTCCACCACGGCTGGGAGCCTTAATCAGATATCATACTAACGAAAGCATGTCAGTAATGATGTCAGATGAATGGTGGTCACATGGCAACAGTCTCATTTGAAGCAAACAGTGCCACACTTGTTTTTAGGCTACTTTATGACTCGGCTGAAAAATGACTTTGTTCACAATGAAACACCACTAATGTACGAGCTGTTACCATAGGATTTTAGCACATCTACTATTTTCTCAACATTCTTTTAATATACCTAGCTGGACAAACAACGTAAATATCATTAAACTACACATATTATCAAACTCATCAATCAGTGTGTAACCTAACCAGATGAAAGCTTGGCAATCCTTTCTGGCATTTCAAATCCTCAAAGAAATGGTATTATAGAAAACATATAAAAGAGAAAATATTTTAATTTTGCACCCTGATTTGGCTTATACCAGATTTACACATTTGGAGAATAAAGGGACTCAGTCAGCTTTCCTGCTAGGTTCTGAAAGCGTGTTTTTCCCTTCCCTGCTCATGATGTCAGTGGGCTGGTGGGATATACAGAGGGCAGAATAACGAGGCTGAGCAGGAGGGAAGCATTTGCCCTCTGGCTCCGCTCACACTGCGACAAAACAGAAGCCCCAGCATCTCCCAGCATTTAAATTCCCTTTCTTTCCCTGGCTTCTGAGGTAAAAATGCCCCTTCCTATTTCTCATATGCAAAGTTAGTGCTCTTACTCCCAGCATGGGATTACAGGCAAGCATGACTTCTTCACCGTGAAGTACTGGAAAGACCATCGATTTCTCAGGGATCCTGATGCTGCTTGGAAGTAGGCAGTGGCAACACGGTAGTGCAGCTTTGCAAAAAATCAAAGTCTAAATGACTGGTCATTGACCTGACCTAGAGAAGATTAATATTAAAGTCAACCACCAGAAATTACCTGTAATGGAGAAAAATTGTAAGTAGCCATGTCCTGAGGCAGGCAGCTACATTTTCCTATTACTGTTACTCAGCCCGCAGTTTCATGATCAGCTTAAGATAACAGGCTGCCACTGCTGTTGAAGAGTAAAATCCCCACGCCACTCTCCGGCTGCTCCTCCTCGGGCCCCCGCAGAACAGGCGATGGATACGGTTGCAGGACAAGCTGGCATGGGGTGGCATGGCTTTGTGAGTGCTTGTGCCACCGGACAAGGCACGGGTGCCAGGGTGGTGGATGGGAGCTGCTGGAGAAGTGGGGAGAGCAGGACTGCCTCTCACTGACATTATAGTTTTGTGCAGTTTAAATTCATCATGAAGCTGTGGTATCATCTTGTAGTGAGAGTCTGAAATCCTGACGGGGTCACAGACCTCTCTGTTTGGTCTGTAGTGCTTCTTTCATTTAAACTTACTGATCAGGAAGGTGGTTAAAAATTATTGTGTTTATCCAATCAGAGAGTAGGAATAATGGCAAAGACAGCAAAGAGAACTAACTGACAAACCCCTGAATTTAAAGCATTAAGTAGTGAGAAAAATGAAAAAAAAAATTTAAGGAAATCTGTATCATGGATGAATGTGTGCAAATCAAGAATTCTCAAACAGAAAGCAAGAAAAAATATTTAGATATTTACTGAGAATTATTCAGTTATTCCTAACTACTAGTATATGAACCACAAATGCCTGCTATAATATATTCTATCCGTAAGGGAGAATTAGGAGAATTTTAACTAGTTCGTGACCCTAAAGCCATGCTGGCATAGTCTTTGGATTAACACAGAAGTCCAAAAAAAAATCTATCTTTTAAACGTTGAAGTTCTAACTAACTATAATAGATTATGGACACAAACTGCATATCATACATACAGCTAAGCCTTTAGCACTGCTATTATTTTCTGTTGCCTTCTGGCACCGCTTAGCAAATTTCAAATGAATGAATTCTCTATCCATTGATATATACTGGGGGGAAAAAGAATGCAGACGCTGCACCGAAAAATAACACACATGCTTCTCTTACCTTGCTCTCTCAGCTCCTCTGCAACATAAATAGCCCTCAGAAAGATGCATTGATTTCACACGGCTGACAAAAAAAAAATCTATATTTCTACCAGGCATTTGTTTTTCATTTACATTTTGACCTCTTTTTTACAGACCATGTGAAAATTTTTGAAGCCAGAAATGACCAGTCTTTCCCATTAAGCCAGTGCAGAAGCTACTTTAACTAGATGCATGTTGGGCTTCCTGACCAGCACAGAGTCCCAGGATACCAGCTGAGCACATGGCACAACAGAGCAGGAGTCAGCCAATTTTATTGGGGTTTTTTGTTTGAGGAAAGAACTGTGGAAATCAGGAAAAATATTTGAACTAGCAGAGAGATAGCAATCGATATCTCACTTAGAAAAACTCAAAGAAGGCCTAGTTAGGGATGGAACAAGTGTCATCCAAAACCTGCCCGGAAGGGGTGGGGTCTGACCAAGGCAGCCAAAATATTATTTTGAATCCATATGAGCTTTGAAAGATTGTGATCCTGTTTGTTTGGTGCATACTCTCACAGATGCCTACAGGCAACAGAACCCCAGTGGCTTTTTGTTTGAAGCTAAACCATCAGCCTCTTCTCCTAAATAAAATTCTTTTGTCATCAGTTTTGGATCTTAACTCCAGTACTTGGTTCTATCCTGCAAAGTTAATGGAAGGAGCTGCTTTTGACAAAAAAAAAGGCAAGAATAACCACATAAGGAGCAAGGATAACCACATCAGGGCATACCAGTGGTTTAAACTAGCACAGTATATTGTCTTTGACAGCAGACAGTGGCATATGTCTAGTAAAGAACATAAGAACAGGCGTGCACATGATGATGTCTCCCCAGAATATTTTTCCACCTTCCATTAAAGAGATTTTTACATACAGTAGATACAGGATGGCAGAACTTCAGCACACTGATGCAGATGACAGTGGAAAAGGCTGCCATGAATACACCTTGTATTCATTGCTCTAGGCATACTTTTATACATCCTACTTGCATAAGTAGCATTGCTAATGAAGGTTAGTGGAATTCTATGTTGTCTATGCAGAGGTTTTTGTTTCCTTTTTAATGTGAGAAGCATATAACAGGCCTGAAATTAGGTTTATGCTTATACAGTAAATATAGTTCAGTTAAAAATGCATAGAGTATTACTGATTAACATGAGCATTATTATATGTATGATTTATGTGATCACAGGCTGTTCCCCTAGACCAGTACACTGAATAAAATTTGTCTTTTAATGGAAGAATACTGTACAGACACCAAAATAGAAACTGCTAAAACAAACAAGATAATTATCTAAATTTTATAATATCACTCATAAAACGTCTGCCTTTTCCCTTTATGAGCTTGATAGATTAAATTTAGGGCTGATGTTTCATATAATTTACTCAGAAAACAGGAAAATTATTTTAAAAAACTCATAAAACCTACAAAAACACAAATGAAACTAATCTAAAACATATGCAGTCTATGGGTTTAAAGGAAAAGTTAGCTATTCCTGAAGCTATGGATGGGGATGTTCACGAGATAAAACCGTCTCCCACACACATTTTATAGTATCAGATATTCTGAACTGCTTTGGACAAGTAGAGGCCTCTCTAAATTTAGGGTGCATGAGGTAGCTCTGGCTACTTTCCCAAAGACAAAGAGAAACTTAGAGAAACACAAACCCTGTTCCTCAGTGCACAGAAGCCAATCTGTGGTGTCTTAATTGAATTAGAGGGGTACCTGCTGTAATGTGAATATTGTGGAAGAATATCAGGGATAAGTATCAGACATTATCTATTTGTGCACCATAAAGGGAGGGACAGGAGCAGGCACAATGTCTTTAATGCTTCAAAGGAAACCAACCTTTCCACTGTCAAGAGATACCAAAATTGAGTCTTTATTTAAATGAAGGTATTTATGGCCAGACAAAGAGATGTAGAGACAATTTTCAGGGACTTTTTAGAAGATTTTGTTCTGAAGCCTCATAAGTCTCCATGCTACAAAACTCTCCATTTTCAGGACAGTTCTGCTACAGAGATCCCAGAAAAAATGAAGATATTGTGCACTGGCATGTTATAAACTCTCTTAGCCCAAAGCTGTCTGTCAGTCCAGACAGTTTATTAAGCTCTGTGTTTTGAGACCCAGTTAAGAGAGCAGAATGTTTGGCAGTGCCATGGGCAGAAGGTCTGTCAGTGCTGGCACACACCATCTTTGGTTCCTCTGTGGACTGTCAGCTAATTGCTGTGCAAGGTGAAGGATTCTAATTTTTGGAGTGTGAGACTCTTGTAATGCAGGAGCAACAGAGGTGTATTTGTGAAATAAAAATTTCCCAGTCTGTCCCCTTGTAGTGTTGGTTCCTGCACTTGATGAGAGCAGGAAAAGGAACTGAACCCATAAATTCAGCTGAAAGCTCCTGAGTTATGTCCTTGGTTAGCAGTGGTAAATAAATTAATAAGCAGACAAAAATCATAATAGTTAAAAAATCCCAATGTATTTCATTTGCAAGATTATCAGAAAGTATGAAAATAAGGAATCTGTATAACTATTATTCTTCACTTACACATGAATGAAAAGCACCAAACCAAAGAATCTTTTACATGCACAAACTGTGGGAATATAAAAGAGATCCAGCTACTGTGTTGACAGTAGTCATGAATTTCAGGGTCACAAGAGAAGGAATAAATATTCCTAGCCAAACTACATGCTCAAAAAATACCCAAAACAATAGGTAAAAAATCAGCTTCTCAGTCCCTGAAGTTCAGAGAGGCAGGGTATCGCTGTTCTTCTGCTTAAATCCCACCCTGCCTCAAAAACAGATCAGCTAGAGAGCAAATCCTGCTGCTGCTGGATCTGAGTACTTTTTGTGCAGCAGCAAAGTTTTACTTTCCAAGAGTTTACCCCTTTGCATATTGTTCCTGCTGGCAACACATCACAGCCTGGTTTTGTGAGTGTGATAAAAAGGATTTGGCATTGGAAATACGTACTGTGTGAGATACCAAATGAAAGTAGCAAAGGAACGGATGAAAGCTACCAAGTGTTGCTCAGCCATCCGGTGTATCGTCTGAGAAAGACCAGTCAGCTGCAAGCAGAACAGCAAACAGCAAATCTGTCTCGGACTCTCAGGGTAGTAGAAATTAACTCAATGAAATAAAACATGCTGTATGATTCCCTCTTAAGGAGCTGAGTTCCTTTAAAGGCAGATATTTGCCCTCCAAATATTGAAGACATTTTTTTCAAATATGTCACCATAATAAAGGTTGTGGGCCAATTCCTCTTTCAGAACACATCAGGTTACAACAATGCAGGGAGAAATGTGTAAACTGTTTATGATGGGTAGCATTAAAGCAATGCAGGAGAAACAAGCTCAGATACCTGATCTGAGGTAGGAGAAACAACAACTTCACTTTGATGCGGCATAAACACGTGATCTTGAATAGATATGGCCAAGGCTCCAAAAGAAAGCTTCAAAAATAGTTAGCCTAGTTCACATGTCAGTTCTTCCACAGGCCATAAATAAGCTTCAAAGAGTTATAAAAACAGGCAGCAGACACCAAATGCATGCAGTCTCAGAGTAGTCCTAGTAAAAGTACATCATCACCTTCCTGCTGCACAGAAAAATTAGGCAAATACTCTGTTCATACGCGAGTGTGCACATGCGTGCGCACATTCACTTCAGAACATTTCTATAGTTTATTAGGTACTGGCATTAAATAAAGTTTCGTAAACATTTTCATTTCATGATTGTTAGCGGTAAAGAGAATATTTGTGGTGCATGGTCACTAAGCAAACAGAGTGAAAATACTTTTACAGTGAATATAAACAGTTTTATGGAGTATCAGAGGGCAAGAGGAAGCTGCAAATATAGAGCACCAGCAGCTGTTCTGGGGCAAGGCGGCTGCTCTGGATCCAGCTAGTAGCAAACTGTATTTTGGCAAACAAGTGGGTGTGGGACTGTGTAATGGAATACAGCAACTTTTAAAATGGCTTAACTCATAAATGGATGGGAGGACTTATTTCTCTCTTTTTTTTATTTTTTAATAGAAATTGGGAAAGCGTCCCAAAAACGTTCCTGGATAATCAGTTGAATAAAACACTGGATTTATTTCCATGTTATTGACACCCTTTGTCAATCCATTTTCCATGAATATTCAGTTTACTGGTAGCCAAGCTCGGAAAAACAGAAACTAAAGCCTCTTGCAAGAATATATGGCATTTCCAGACTATGTATTCATTATAAGATCCAAATACTAAGAGATGCATTTGTTCTGCCACAAATAAATAATAAAAACACTAGAAAATTGCATTCAGGAAAATTTATTTATGAACACCGAACATATGTTTGCAGAAAGCTTTCAGCAAATACCTGGGAAAACAAATATACTGGAGAGCAGCCATGATGGTTTGTGGGAAATTTATCAATTAAAATAATTAGATTATATTTCTAAAATTTCTTACTCAGCTCCAGTCTAACAAATATACTAGGCTGTTATGCTGCAGCCAGGGCTACTCTCCCAGCAAGACAGTTGTTCCTTCCCTTGAGGTTGCTAGAGTGACATTTCATTGCCAACAGTGCCAAAGTGTATTTTTGTGGTAGCTAATGACTACATTTTGTTTTCATCCTTGGAAACATATTTGGGTGCAAAGCAGTGTCACCAATCCTACTGCATATGTTGTGACATGTTGGTATTCACCCTGGGTGCCGAACAGCATGTGTGCCCCTGTTCAGAGGGAAGGACTACAGCTGCTGTAAGCCCCTGGCTCTGTGGCCTCTACTCACCAATGGGTTTCCATAAATGCTTCTGTTTTGCCCATCAGTAGATTTCTTTCTGTGACAACCAGACGTAAATGGTTTATATGTTCTCCAGGCAGCTGCTGTAATTTATTGTGGAAGACAAACCCAGCAGTATTAAAGCTGCCCTACAAGTAATGTAACCATACTAACTGGAAGGAAAATTGATTTTTAACTTCAGCTAGCTGAAGGGAATGGGCACAACAGTGACTTTGTCTTGTTCCTGCAATGTACCTGCACACAGATAAGTTCAGCTGGCTATTTTGGCTGGGGTGAAAGAAGAAGTGCAGCTCTCTCAGGCCAGTGTGTCCTGAGTACAGCTGATCCCCTCCCCAGTAGGACTGGGAGAGAAAAAACATGCCTTTGATCCCTCCTCATTGCCTGATCTTTGTGTGCTGAAGCTTTTATCCAGCTAGGGGTCTACCTTACTTTTTGACAAGGCAGAGAGAGGCTAGTTGGTCTGATTCATGGCTGCAGCCACTTCTGCAGCAAACTGCCTTCATCTCTTTCATTTATTTGTGCTGTTGGTTATTCTACTCATGATTGTAATACACTGCACTTGTAATTGTGATAAATTATCGCTACGCATGAGATGGCTCTTTGGGGATTCCTTGGATACAGTTTTCAGATGAACTCAAGATTCATAACTGTCATCAACAAGAAACAGAAATAGTCCCTACCATCATTTGTGCCTCTGAATCATGTGTAACAAATGGCGAGCACACTCCACGGCTGATATCTCTGGGTATCAGCCAAATTTCTGCCAAACTTCACAGTTATCCTTTGCCTACCAGCCTAATGACACTAAGCTCAAATATTTCAGTATGATTCCTACTGTATTCTAGTCTGGAGAATGGTTACTTTTTCCCCCTTTTCTTGTCAGGAAGAATAGATTGGCTATACGCATCACAATACCAAAGAAACTGCAGCCTGGGCTTCCGTGACTAAAGCATTAATTACTGTCTTTCTCTTAATCACCTGTCTCTCAGTAATCAACAGTATTCCTGTTTATACTTTTATAATTGTCTTTTACTCTTGTTTAAAAGAGTATAACTATCAATAATGCTTTGTTCAGTACGTGTGTATATAATAATGCATACGAGGTCATTATTATGGTGTTCACTGTGGAAATAATGCAGTCATACAAAAGACACATTGCTCAAAATAAAACCTAAGATAAATAAAGGAAGCTATAAAATGCTCTGTTGGGCCCACTTCTGGACCTATTTAAAGTCAATGGCAAAGTTCCCACTGACCTCAAGCAGGAACTAGCTTCTTTTTCTCTTTCTAGTTGTGTTTAGAAAGAAATATAATGACAGACTTGAAAGATAAGATGAAATATTTGGGGAGAGGGAGAGAAATAAAGGAAAAAGAAATCAGAAGGGGGTGAGGGAAAAGAAAGAGCTGTATCTTTAATATTTAGCATAGGATGTAACAAGAATTGCTTAGGGTTTGGGTTTTTTTTCAGATTTTCCATGTTCTGGTTTTGCCGGAATACTTTGGTATTTTAATGCTCACATTTCCCTCCCAGCTCGTTCCACCCTCTTCTCTGTGGGCACTTCTACTGGCCCCAAAAGGCATGCGGTGCTTCTCAAAACTAAAAATGTGTTTGCCATTAAATATAATGTGTAAAATCTTACAATTCTTTCAGAAAAATAACACTCACCTCCAAAATGAGGGGAAAATGGTACATAATCATACATATAATTCACAACATTTATTTCCCCGGTAATTAATGTTGTCAGATTTTTCCTGCATTGAATAGTCATACCTGAGGTGCACAGCGTTAAAGGGCACATTCACTGCTGACATAAAAGCTAACTCCGGCCACTTCGGTGAAGTTATCTCCAATTAAGCCAGCCATTACATTCGTTTCAAGGTATGCCATACATTTTGAATGATAGAAACAAGTCTAGGAAATGCCAAATACTTCTACGAACTCTCTTTCATGCGTGTGTCCCTCCCAGACCCGGACCCCTTCCCTAAATCTGCCAGTTTTGTGCTAAGTGCCGCCTGAGCAAAGCACGGTGCGGGCTGGCGCTGTGTGTCCTGTTTACCCTCGCAATTAACGAAGCGCGTTCAACGAGAGACACCAAAGAGCCTGCTGCACTTAAAGGGCTAAGGAGAGGTGATAACAGCCTTCGCTCCGTTAAGGCTGGCTGCCCAGCTTTACTGAAAATGTAGTGACAGATAAAACATAAATCAACATCCTTATCATCCTGGCTTCCTTGCCTGCCAAATGGGGGTTTAGTTTATCAGCGACCCGCGGGCCCGCTGGCGGCCTTTACACTTACAGCTGGTCAGCGGGGTGGGACAGGGTGGAAGCTAAATGGCTGCTCTAAAACGCCTTGGTGTAAACAACCCAGGGAAGGACTTCCTTGAACTGCCGGTTACCTGAGTGCGATCCATCTCACTAAAGTGCCTGCCCTGAGAGGGGTAGTATTGCTGGGAAAGAAAACAAATAAAAGACACCCAGTGTGTCCCAGTGCAGGCACAGGCTGGGAACGCCGTCCCTTGAGGGGGTGAGGAGCCCTCAGCAAGTAACGCTCCTTACAGCAGGGCTCAGAAAGAGAGGGGCTTTGCTGGCAGTGCAAGTGCACCCGCTTGCTTCCCTCAGACTGTGACTGGGCTGTACAGGGTTTGCATATATACATGTATATGTACAGCATTTACTCAGACTCCCTGCAAGCCCCATCGCAGATGTGGTGAGGACACGTCTTTCAAAGGGCTCAGTGTCACCTGAGGCTCAGGAGGGGACTACATTGAGGGCATATTCATCCCCCATTGCAGGCCAGCAGACTTCTTTCCTTGCATTATAAATAGGTTGCTAGACATGTAGGGATTTTAAAAGTATTTGTCCTGATTCATGACATCACGCTTAGACTTTTGCATTAATCTTAGCTTGGAAAACCCAATTAAATTGGGCCTTGCTCATGTGGAAGGTAGCAGTTCAGATAGGGGAATGCCCCAGTTTTTGCTAGTTATGGGAAGGTGCTGACATAATCGCCCTTGTGCAAACACTTAGTGAAGATGAAATTAGCAGTTGGATCAGTTGTTTATTTCTACACTGAGATCTACTGTGGCAAATAACTTCTTGGGAATTTAAATGACGCAGCTGTAACAGTGGGTTTATGCCACTGTCAAAAAGAATGTCAAATGCAGGCAGGTCTGACAGATACTAGCTCGATACTTTTTTTTTTTTTTAACTAAACGAGTTCTTTTTAAAAGTGTTTATTTTTTCCTATCACAGTGACATTTGGTTATTAGGAAAGTAGAAGTCAAGCTACAACATTTTATCTAGAAACAAATAATTTCTAATATAATATAATAATAAACTAATAATAACTACTCTGTATTTCTTTGGATTTAGAAAGCCCCAGCTTCTGGCAACAATGCCATGAAAAAGACAGGCAGAGCACAGGCAAATCATAGGCAGAGATTGAAGACACCATGTCACACCCATACTGTTGTGCAAGAAAATGCAAACTACGCAGACAACACAGTGTTACATCCACCCGAGCCAAACCTGGCAAACAAAGAAGATAACATTTTATAATGAGATTTTTGCGTGATAAGTCTTCTTTACAAAGAAGCATTTTCTAAAAGTGCTTCAAACACACGGGATATAAAGAGAGAAGCATTTATTCCCTGCCACATGTTCAGAAATGCATGTTAGGAAGGGAGCCATTTGTAACAAATAACACATGCGCAGAGCTCATCTCTCTGTCTTTCCACAGATGGAATTGCTGGAATTAATGAGGCAAAGGCAAAAGCTTCCCATCACAACCTTTGCGTATAACATTGCTAAATTTTACCACTGAGCTAAAACTTTTCCTACAGCAGGTATCCCATTCCAACTCTCTTTTTTTGTGTACTTGTTTGTTTAACAGTGTACTTTGGCAAGGTTACCCAAGCAACAGCAATATACTTCCACCCATATTTAACCAAAAGTCTCCACAAAAGCTCATATTGTACATGCTCAGAGTGTACATACAAGAATTAGTTACTCCCCAAGAAGTCTGTCAGAAGAGCATGTTTCAATTTAGAGTTACAAGGAGCTGAACAAAGTTTTTCTCGAGGGAACAGATAGCGAGAGAATGGTCTCCAGAAAGGACAGAGGTGAGAGCAAAAGCTCTTCCACTCCAAGTGCACTCCAGGCAGAGAGGCAATGGATGAAAAGGACTGGTCTGCAAAGCCAGGAGAAGCGGAAGGCATATTTGGAGATGCAAAAAGTTTATAAGGTCTGGAAAGATTGAGAGGGCAGGAAATAGGGTGGGAAGGAAACCAAAGGCAGAAACCAAACCAACCAAAGGCAAAGTCAGAGAAAAAGAGAAGGGCCAGAGCCATGGTGTATGAAGGGATGAATACAAGCAGCAAGCAGAGGTAGAAGGAAAGAGAGAGTCATTACAGAGATGCCGAAGAGCAGAAAACTGTAAATGTCAGTGAATGTTCTACTTTAGTTCATAGTTTCCAAACTGCCTCTGTTACAAGCTATGAAATGCGTTTACAAGAATGACTAGCTGTCCTCTAGCTGCTGAAAATAGACTAAAAAAGGCAGATCACTCACTACTACAGCTACCAATTGCTATGTAGCCAAATGTTTTTTTGTTCAAAGAAAGCGCAAACTAGGTTTTGAGAACAAACTGCCTGTGATATCTGTTGGTGCTTTACACCATTCCACATGACAGAACTGACTCTGAGATGGGGAGATTGTTGGGGTTTTTTTAAAAAAAATAAAGGGGCACAAAAAGTGGAATTACATTTCAGAAGCAATGGCCCAATGTTATGAATGTCTAGTGTTCAGGTTGTCAGATGACCTTAATTCCTCTCACTTATTCACATGTTTCACGAGAACGAGTCCCTACTGTTTTTTTCTGTGCAGCTCATTCATACATGTGCAAGGTCTAACATAGGACCCTGTTGTGTTTCAGGTGCTATGGGTCACACAGTTTGGAAGAGGCTGTGGTGCTGGACTGCACCACATTAGGGTATAGTCCCTAATGGAGCCCCTCCAGAGCACAGGATCTGCTGCAGACCACAGGCCAGCCAAGCACCACTAAAGATGGCCCACTAGGTTGGAATGCAGACCACAGGTTGGAAATCACTGGATTATAAAATAAGCACAATAATCTTTTAACCTATATTGTGAAACATGCAAAGGAGACCTTTTCTTGTAGGACTGTCAGGGCTGACTAAGAGGTAGACTCTTGTCCCTAGGATTGCCACAGAAGCTGAGTGGAAATACAGTGAACTGTGTGAAGGAGAAATATGCTTTTCCAGAAATCAGCACAAACATAGATAACTAAAAGAGAGTGGTATTTTTTCACCTACAAAACCTGTAGAGGTCATTCAGATATTAGCATCATAACTCTCAAATTTTGCACCATCAAAACCTTCATTAAAAACTGAAATGTGCATCTATGCATGGTAACCAGCAACATAAACTGTGGTTCAACTTTACGCATAAAAATATCTCCCTGGATGTGCAACAGCCATGACCAGTAAGTACTAAGGCAAAATTTATCATGCAGCTAAATGTGAGAAATGAATGCCAAATAATTCAATATCATGAGTTTGGGCTTTCATATATGAACAAATAATTGATAATTACTTGGCCCATTATAAATTTTTCAAGTAAAAGGTAATGAAAGAAGAGGTTATTTTAGAAAATGGACACATTTCCTGACAAAGCCAGAGTTACACAATTTTGAAAGATAATATTTAACCTTTGGAAAGGCCAAAATTCTTTGGACTGACGCAGATGTTATAAAGATAGATCTTGCCAAGTGTAGAGTAATTTTTGAAGAATTACTCTTTTTCACAATACTAATACAAAAATTCTTGGACATGAAGCTGGGAACTCTGGAACAGGAAGGAGAAATGATAGATGCTTTAAAGAACTAGTCTATTTAGAAGCAGTTTGTCTGAACTCTGTTACATGCTGACAATAATACATTTTCATGCTCGACTATTTTACTAGCTCATTTCTTCATGCACAGAAAGCAGTCCATTTAGTCCATGGCATTTCAAAATATATCTTTTAAAAGTGGATAGCACTTGCTTACTTCTACATTTTATGAAAGAAAGGAAAAGGGACACTGTGAGATAGAATGCAAACATATATAAACCTATTCATACACTTATGCTGAAGTTGATAAACACCTTCTTGAAGAATTGGGATTAACAATGGATATTTACCTTTTCTGCAATCTTCCATAACTTTAGTACAAGGAACTCCACGCATTTTTACTTCTGCAGGTGGTAAATGCACTTCCTCTGAAACAGAGCCCCCTATATAGAGTTTCTAAGAATGTTGTTCACAAATAGTCTTTTTATTCAACTCAATAATTTCTCTTTTTTTGCTATTGAATGCTAAAGCATTACACAGTTGTAACACAAAATTGAATTCTGTATTATATACTCCCTAAACCTGAGACTTTCTAAGATGCTTAGGTTCTGGTAATCAGCTTTAAGACCAACAGCAGTTGTATCAAAAAGTTCTGCAGCATGCTTTTGAACTTTGCCACAATTTGCAAATCTTAGGTAGAGTTTATTCCTAAATTACTTCTCAAATTAGTAAAGTACATGACTGAAGATGGTGTTTAATTCTTTCCTTCTTTGTACTTGCTTATTTCATTCCACCTCAGAAAAGCTACATTTCCAAACTGTTTCTATTTCAGGATATGTTGAGGAAAATTCCACCCAAATGAAGAATATCATAATGGCAAAGAAAGGAGAAAAGAGAAGCAGGAAGGAAGGAAATAGCAAATACTGAGAACACATCTGTAAAATGCACCAACAATTCCAAGCTTGCAATGGGCTGTCACTGCATATGCAAAGAGGAAATTTCATTTAAAAGTTACAAAAATGACCTAGCTTTGAACCAAGTGAATGTGATTACTTCTGAACTGAACGGAAAGTTAAGAAGTTTGGATTAAATGTTTTACAAGTGCCAATGTCCCAGAACTTTCTTTGGCTCTATATTCTCCTTTCCTATGTTTGTCAGCTGAATTTAATGTTCTCTTCTTTTTGTCTTCTGGTCTCTTTGACCTTAATGTGACATTTTAGTTGGGTGATTAATTACTATTAAATGGCACTGCATTTATTAAATGGAGTCCTTGTCTGTGTAGGAGCACAGTTACAATGCAACGATTCAGTTTGATAAGCTTAAATATACACAGTTAGATGTGGTAATATCTAATTTGTCAAGGATCTTGTGGCTAGCTTTTCTGCCACACAGCTAGAGAGGAGTTGTGATTGCACAAAAAGCTTAATATTCTGAGCTCAAATGTCCTCAGTAAATTGATCTTCTCCATCATGTAATCTTATTTCAGAGTGTGCAGGAGACAGTAAAGTTCCACACAAGCCTAAGTTGCCTTAATACTAGGCCTGAGGGTTCCTGACCATAAAAATAAAAGCTATGTGACAAGATTTGTATGTCTCTTTTCCGCAGACAACAGCTGACTTGCCTTGCCAGAAGCTTTCTTTCTGGGTTAATTGAATAAAAAGAAGAATAAATGTCAGTAAAAGGATGAAAGGTTCATTGAGAAAGAAAAGATCCATCTATAGTTTGAACACCTAAGTGAAAAAGAGATTGTGACTATTTAATTTAGTAAGTGAAACACCAGCGGCTGATGTTGTAATCAACCAGGTTACTATTCTGTCAATTACGTTCTCCCAACACTGCTTTATTCTTTGTTTATCTAACTAAGCTGATTGGGAACATTTTCTTTTTTTTTTTTTCAGGCTATGCTGAATCATCAAAACAAAACTTCTTGCAAGCAAATGTCGGTTTTGATTTAACATCTGCTGGGAAAAAAATTCAGGCCCAAGGTAGATGACCTGGATAAAATCAAAGTGGGAGGGAAACTCACAAAAAGCTCAGTGGCTTGGGGACTCATGGGAAAGACAGACAGCAGTTGGATCTACTTCCTGCCTGGCTCTTATGTCAATTCTTTTCCCTGTTGGTTAAACACTAACTGGGCTGGCAAGAGGAAGAAGAGAAGCTGTTCTAAGGTTGCGTTCTCAGTCCTTGTGTCTTACACTTCCAAAACATATATCCAAGCTCCTACATCTGCAGTCAGTGCCTGTCTTTGCAACCCTCTCCCACTCCACATAAAACAACAAGAAATTTAAACCAAAAGATAAGACAGATCAGGCCCATATTAGAAATAAGAGGCTTGCAGCTTTATCTCAAACCTGCAGGTAGTTTTTGACAGTGCAAAGTGTAGTAGTGCTGTAGAGGCATTCACCTCATCTTAATTTAGGTGTTTACAGGGATCTCCTCGTAGAGATATTGTAGAGAAATGGGTAATGTTTAGGCATGCATCCTCAGACCTACTTTAGATCTGAGATAAATACCTCCATATTGACCATAGTGAGAATTCAGATACAAACCTCCACTGGAGAGACATTTACACATGATCAGGGAAGAGCTCCCACCTTTCAGCTGGAAAACAGAAGCATGAGAACTATAATATATGTGAATGCTGTTCACATGATGAAGATTTAAGCCGAACTAAGCACGAGGAGATACTTGAATTTGCGTGCTCTGTGGGTTTGCAGACACTGCACAATCTGGAGACATTGAAATAACCCTGCCTTGAGGCCAATCAGTAGTAAAGTGAATCTAAATGAACCAAGAAAGGGCATAATCCTGACTACCTCTAAAAGGATTATGGTGGTGTCTTGACTACTGATGACAGTCTAATGATAAGATTGCATAAGAAAAACATTCTTAACAATTCTCATTAAGGATTAAGTCACCACACTCCCAGTTGCTCCTGCATAGATTTGTTAACCTCCATCTTCCATTAGGACCAACAGGAAAAGAGGCACATTCATATTGCCCAGAATCCTATGGGCTCAGGATTGCAGGTAGGGAGATGCATCAAATGTGTGCTTTGGCAAACTCAAAACATTCATCTTTTGAAAATGCTGGACACTGGAGAGATGTCAGGCACTTCTTCCTGAAAATTTTCTAGAAATTACATTCAACTACAGAAACTGCATTTTAGTCTGGGCGTAGGATCTTCTGAAAAAGCACTCATTCCCTACCTTCTTTGCAGAATAGAAATATTTCTTTATTGGTATAATTTGCTATTTTTAGGATTCAACCAAAGGCACAGCTAACAGCTTGTCCCCATGGTCTTCAGAACAAATTTCTATAAAACATTGGACAACTTTGCAAACGCAATTGCTATCTGGGTCTCAAA
>VZTV01072285.1:355-25889 GCA_013400875.1 Anhinga rufa | reverse complement strand
TTTTTATATATTTATTTTGAAAAAAAATGTGTTTATATAAAAACGCTTGAGAGCATGAAAGTCTTTTTCTGGGCACGACCCAGTTCCTTACTGCCATTTGTTGCAAAGTTTAGCTCCTACAATAGTGCCAACAAAACAAGAATGCAGCGCCTTGCTCCTAAAAAAGTTGTTATAGAAGTGATAAGCAGACATGCTGGGTGTGGACAAGGCTTAGGGTGGTGATGGGACAGAGGTGATAACGAGAATTTTAAAAGTAGCAACAGAAATGAATGCACAATCATTTATGAGTTCAAAAGTGCAGGTCCTCTGAGTTAGCCACCACTTCTTTCAGTATTTACTAGATACAATAGAGTATACAGGGAATATAACATTCCCATCTAGTATTTAAACTCCCAGAAGCCTGATTGGCTCTTTAAATGTTATCATATGTTAAAATAGGAAAAGCCAGATGTTATAAAGTCATTGTGCTGCATCTTCTTAAAATCCAAGAGCTGCCACTGCTAAATCTAGTCTGTCAGCATTGAACAATTAATCAGTTAAACTCCATAACCTTTAGCAGAGAAATAAAGCATTGCATGTTGTGAGATATAAACAGGCATGCATTGCCCAGGCCAATTATAGGCACAGGAGACAGAAAACCAGGCATCAGCAGGACTTTAAAATGACCTCGGTAAATTAGCCTTTCCTCAGAAGACATACTGGGTTTCTCATGTTCGGGGTCTATGGCCATGCAATCAGATGCCGCTATACATCCCTAGTAAGAAGCTAGAGATGTTCAGCAGTTAACTAGCCTTCCATGAGGCAACACAGGGGTCATAGTAAAGAGCTCTATTTCTTAGGAGTCTATCTAACATACCAGTCTAGTCTCTATTCAAAATACTTAAAAAAATCATCACAGGCCTGAAAACATGCTAGAAACATACTGTGGAGCCATTTCAGAAGTATTTAATATGATTTTGGGTGCCCTTCAAGAAGAGACTAAGCAACAAAAAGCTTGCAAACATCACAAGGCCCATCCCAGTAGAGAAGAAACAGAGATGACAGCAATGACAGTAGCACAAGAAGCAGCTTGAGACTCATTTATAGATTTAAATGTCAAAACTGTAACTGGAAACTGTATCTGTATGCGCACATGATCTTGGAGCAGAGAGAAGTACAAGCAGCAGAAAGGAAGAATCTCTCCTCAAGTAACCTCTGACAACACTGGTTGTGTAAATGCTATTTATACTGGGAGGCCCAGGTAGACTGCAATAACCCTCACAAAAGCAAGAGGAAAGACAAGCCACAGTCTTGGCCAAAACCCTTTTCATTAGCCGCTGAGAAAGCACTGCACTCCAAGCTGCCTGCAAGTTGTGGGTCCTTTTAGCAGACTTCAGCAATAGATAACCTGGGCTAGGTTTACTCCCTGAAGGTCTTTTCTTATGCACTGGGTTACAAACAACTACATTGTTCAGGCAAAAATCTCAGGCAAACTCTTTGCAGTAACATTCAAGATGCATCTGTTCAGGGCAGAAGAAGAAAACTCCAGATGACATTATCAGCCATCCGCTGTAAACCAAAGAACTCCTCCCAGATGCAATGCCTATAATTAAATGCCCCATTTAGACAGAATGCAAAGCAGCAAAATGAGCTGCATCCTCAGTTTTAGCTGACTGAGAGTACTTCTGCAATCACCTTGTTCTTGCTCATCAAGTCATTAAATTGCTTAATATCCAGTGGACATCAAGAAAAAGTTTCCATCAAGCAGGGGAGCAGAAAGTGTGTTATTAGGCTGCATACCATCACTATTACTATAAACACCTCACAAGCACCTCTTCTACCACTCATTGCCCCTGAAAGTTTGGGATTTTTCAGACTATAAAAAAAAACACTGAAAAAGTTTAACTTAACACATATGTGTGCCCTACCACTTCTAAAAGTGAGACACAGAACTGGAAAAACTTATTTCATGAAGCATACCAAAATATAATGCTATCTGCATTCACATTCATGCTACCCTAAACCTGTAGCAAGTAAAATAATTATTGACTTCTGAAATCTTAGTACAATTATTGTGCTACAACTGCTTCCGCCATTATTGAAATACTTCATCCACCATTGAGATCAAGCACATGGCCATTCATAGGGAGCTTTAAAGTTACCAATCCAGAAAAGTTTTACGTGTCCAGTTTGGAAGTAATGGACAAGTTACAGTATGAAAAAGCAGAGAGGAAAGAATTGCAGCATCACACCTGAAACAAATAGTGCCATGTACAATATTCTCTGATATCTTCAGTCTAAGGAGACAGACCGACATATTCTGTGAAGCAGATGCAAGCTGCAGTGATCTATTACACAGCAGGTAGCAGTAAAAGGTGTAGCTTACTCTGGAATAAGAATAGTTCAAGTCCAATTAGAAAAGTGATAGCATAGGGGATAATGATAGAAAGAAGCTCTTTTCTGTAAATGCTTTGTTTGATTAAGTTTGCAAAAGCATCTGATCACACAGCAGCAGTTTTAAGATACAGAATTAAGTGATTCTTGTCTTCTCCAGAATAGTTTTGATGAAAATTCTTTCATCTAGATGAGTTGAGCTCTAAATTGGTGTCAGACTAACATTAGACATGCAAATCACTCTGAAGTCTTCACTAAATCCATATCTGTAAATAATTTTAGCTCTGTCCTTTACTATCATAATTTCAGAGAAAGTACCAAGTATTTAAAGGCAATTCTAGGATGCACTAGATCAAAATATTCTGTCTACAGAGTTAAAAATAGAGTTTACAGGGTTTTATATTTCTGCCAGCTGAAAATATTGAAAAACAGTGATCTGTGTGGTATATCTCTAGTTTGCCAACAGCTACCAAATCCAGTATGAGCTTTGATGAGCTTTGCTTGGACTCTCCTGGATTTTTGGGAGAAAGTTGCAGAACTAGGTTCCTAGGCCTTAACACAGATCTGCTGGGATGCTGTCCCAAAGCCAACATAAGAGGCAAAACCGCTAGGTGCTGGCTCTGAAGCAGACCTCCCCACACAAGTATTTTGTGCTCACCACCACTGCTGGCCATGCGGAAGAGGGCAGTCCAGGTGGGTGCTCTCAGGCCAGCCTCTAAAGCACCCCAGGTCTCTGGCCTCCATCTTTTTCAGATTAAATGAGGATTAGGTGAGTGAGAATACCATGTGTAAAGCATCATTTTAGCGCAGAAAAAATGCTGTAGTGCACCAAGATTCAGCACTGCTTTCATAAAGCAGTTATCCTGCTTTGTAGCTTATCGGATGAGAAGAGATAAGCAAGCACTGCAAATAGGAGCAAGACAGAGCCAAATATTCACAGCTCCCATTAAGTTCAATTGTATTAACACTGCCAAATTTTGTATAAACCTTGTAACAAAGGGATAGTAGCTGTGCTAATCAGAGGTATTTTTTCCTAAGTAGAAAGAAATGATTGAAATGACACACTACAGCAGGCTGTTAGTCTTGTGGTCCTGACAAAGTTGTAATGAAACAAAAATTCACAGTGTTTAAAAAAATTTCTTTCATTCCCTGGCATTTAATCTCAAATGTCAATAGTAAAACTATAACAAAGTGAGTTTAATAGGCTATATGGGCACTCAAGATCAACTGCCAAACGGAGAAGAAAGGCAGAACTGAAATGCCCTGCTATATTCCTTTTCTGCATCTATCAGGTAAAGTTACAGCTAAACAACATCTAAAAAATACGGCAAAAGTAACTTCATTTCTCTCACCAGGTTTTCAGAGACTTAAAGGAGATCTGCCAACAGATATAATTTAATTGTTTTGGTACCTTTTTTTTCAGACTGGTTTATTATGAGGACTGTAAAATGCATAATCCATCGTACAGAAGATTGCCCATTCCCTCTGAAGGGCAGTTTTTAAAGGGCAGATGCCTCGAGGCACTGTTATTTGATAGGGGCCTAATTTATGGACGACATTCAAGGCTACACATGTCAGCTGTATAAAGACAACTCTCTGCAGCTTCTCTCTCCCTCCAGAACTTGAGATGCTGGAGCATGCTGAAATTTAAGACCCTCTTCGGTGTCTCTAGAGGTGTATACAGAGAGAGGTAGATGCCTTAGAATACGTAATCTTGTGCTGCAGTCTCTGGCGTTGTGATACAAAGCAAACTTTTTTGTCTTCCATTTTATTTTATCTACAGGGGTGGCTGACAAATGACCTACCTCTCAACTCAATAGATCTACTTTTAGAAACTTGCAGTTTTGTTCTTGTCACTGCTGGTTTCATCATTCCTCAAATTAAAAGATGATACGTCTAAACTTTTAGTTATTTGACCAAGGCAACCAAGAAACCATTTTTCATGTATGATACTGTCTGATGGCTTTTCTTCCACGTGTGCCAGATATAGCTATAATTCACAGGTTGTTTTCTGCCAGAGAGGAATAATAATCTGGTATTGCTTGAGGGAGAAAATCCTTTTGGTGGTCCAAATACAGCACATAGGGCACCTAAAGAATGTTTATAGATTTTGTCTGTTGTCATATCAACTAAGATGCTGAAAATTTCCTCTACACTCCTTCCAGACAGCCTAAATTAGCAAGCCTACTCTTATTTAGCTTGTCAGATCACTCTTAAAAACAGTTTTTGTCTTTTGGAGGATTTTTACTATGTTTTATAGCTCATGGCAAAGCAATCTTCTTACATGTGTTTTTCATGCAAGCTGTCATTCTGAAATATTTTTAAAATATTACATAATACTGAATATCCTGCTCTCTCCTGCTACATGACAGAGACTATTTGTAGTAGTATATTAAAAGGGCAAAGGCAGTGTATTGCCATATTAAAATTGATTTTATTATCATAAATGTCAGTGCACTAATTTTTGGCTATCTTGGATTGTTGTGAGACTGAATGAACACAGACCCTATAAGAAAGGCAAATAAAGAAGTTAAAGCTGAAAGATGACAGAGATTATTGACTTCCCCCAACTATTTTTGGCCCTAAACCTCTCTATATTAGAAGCTTTCTAGATTACAGTGACTAAATTGTGTGCATGTACCACTCTCAGGGGGTAAATTTTTTCCTAGATATGTTTAATGACTCTCAAACACCCAAGATCCATAAGGTGGATCATTCTGCCATTTTGTTACCTAGTGAAGGTACAATTCATATCAGGTTTATTTTGAAGAAGACAAGTGTAACAACAGACAGAAGACTTGTATATCAATCCAGTGAAAAACTACACACCCTTCAGTTGGAAAACTATCCTTTCTCATTTTTATCTCTATTTATTATTATAATTTCATTTAGATGCAAGAGGTTATTTTTAAAAGTCTCCTGGGAAATCCCAAACTCAAAGTGTGTTTCAAAAGCTGATAAATTACTTAATCACAACCATGCAAGTAAATAATTTGTAACACCATATACTTCTTGGTTTTACTTTAGATGTACTGTAGAGAAAAATCACAGGCAAACCCAAAGCATTATTATTTTTAGCTTACCTGATAGATTTAGTGACTTAGGTTTGAGGTACAGAAGAAAAAAGGGATCAGCTACATATTGGCTCTTACCATCCTAACGGTGGACGCTTTATCCAACATTTAGAGTGAAAACATACCAAATTTCATCACTCTCAAAACATTTGGATGAAACTTGTTAATAGGTTTGGCCTGATGACAGAGGTTTGACCCTCTACATAAGGAGTGTAGGAACCTGATGAGTAAGTGATTGATATGCTACCTTCAAAACCACAGCTTGGGACTACATTTTGCCACAATATTATACAACCCTTGGCAAGCAACAAGCAGTCTATCCCTCATTACACCATCTGGAGAAAAACACAACAGCAAAAAAAGCCTGACATACACGCTTCATTTCGGCAAAGGCACGTGTGGGAGAATAGCCTACCTGAGCCAAGAGCTGTCTTTGGCTTCTAAAAAGAATCTGGCTGATTCAGAGGCTTGTGACAGCCCCGCACTGTTTTCCTTTTACGTCAAAATCAGAAAAACACATCAATCTTTCAGATAGCGGCACATTCTCAAACACTATACTATTCATGCCCTTTAAATCTGCTATATGCGTGAACAAGTTTCCTGCTAAAATCCAATTAAGTTTCCGGTTTAAATTCAAAGCTATCTCAGGAGAGGTCAAAGGATACAAAGAATCATAAGGCACTGTGAAAACAAATGGAAAAATGAAAAAAAAAGGAGAGTTATTTTTTTAAATTCTCAGCAAGTGCTTGAGCTGATTTCCAAAACATTCCAGTCATCACTGAAATTTAAACCTAAACATTTAATAGGCAAGCAAAGGCTTTTTATTACTTGTTTGCAATTGATGCAAGAGGAAGAAAGGAGCTGTTTTCTTGGTCTTATTCTGATAGAAAGAAACCTTGGGGCTACTGCTACAGTCTCCAGAGGAAAAAGGGGAGCCCTCAGCTCCCTCGTGATCATTTAAGGCAGGAGTGTGACCATGAAAAACGAGTCTGCTCTGTTTTGCCCCAGCCTCTTGATTCTGGTTGATGATGCCTCTTGGCTGTGCTGATCCAGGCTTTTGTGTGGCCATGAGGCAAATCTGACTGGGAAACTGATCTGACTAAAAATAATCACACAGTGTTAACGAATGCATGGATATTTTTGTGGTAGTCAGTGCTGGTTTACACGCACACTGGCACTCTAATTCCCAGGTGCAGATGCAAAGAAATGTTTTCCATCTTGA
The DNA here is from genome assembly GCA_013400875.1 of Anhinga rufa. Lineage (NCBI taxonomy): Eukaryota > Metazoa > Chordata > Aves > Suliformes > Anhingidae > Anhinga > Anhinga rufa. Next base: position 19,220 of record VZTV01072285.1, on the reverse strand, counting down.
CCTCATGTAGTATTTCTCAGCTACTGAAGCACCCACCTCCAAAAGCAAGGCACAAACAGCTGAGAAGGGGCCTGACTGCAGGGAGGGCTGTGCCCCAGCCAGAGGCAAGGGGCTGCCTTATGGGCAGCCTGGGCTGACTGGAGAACACGCAGCCTTGGCCCTGCCATGCACCCTCCGCTGCTCCCCAGTCTTCTGCAGGTGGAATGGGGTTGAGAGGGAGGGGACATGATCAGGAATAGGAGTTAGGAAAAGTAAAAAAAATATTTCAACATAAATAATTTCAAAAACTTCCTATTTAGAGTTTAATTGATCCAGTCAATGGACAGAAAAATTGAAGTGGAGCTCTTTTCCCCAGTTTGTGCATATCTTTCACCAAAAAGGTGATCTGCAGTTGGCATTTTGGGCAGCCTTACTGCCTGGCTCTGGAATTATTCCCATTGTTGTTCACACAAAGGGAAAATAAACTCAACCACTTAGCTTCCTTTTCTCTGAAATATATGTCTAAGATCACAGTTCAGAAAGGAAACTAAATGGCAGATGGCAGCATCTTTGCAAAGTATGTGCACTCTGAGCTATACAGACTGGCAAATTAGTTTGTTCAAAGAGAAGGACAGAGAAAGAGAGAGATTTTCTTAAGAGTATGAAACAATAATAAAACATTGAAGTTCTCTTTAAAAGTATTGGGCAGCTCTTAGTTACGTTGTTACCACATAGCGAAAAGAAACTATCAATAAATTATTTACATCCCTTTGCTGTAGGACTTTATTCTTCATTGCATCAGTAGCAAGAAAGGCTTTTAGAGAATAATTTGAAATTTTGTGGATTTAGATTGTCTTCTGCTCACCTTGAACCACACAGCATGGGGAGGCTTTACTCTGCACACTCCAGGCAGGATTGCCTGTCCTCCTTTGTGTACCCAGCAGAGTTTAGCCAGACATCCCTGCCTCTCCAGCAGCTCTTACCCTACACTGAATGAGAGTGCCAATCAATCATTTTCTCCCAAGCAGCAGGACAAAGCATTACCGATGTTTGCATCAACCCTCATGTTTCCTGGCTTTTTCCATGAGCAGAGTGAGTCAGAGCACACCTTCTTCCTAGTAGATATAAAGTGCCAGAGGAGACATTGGCTGTGTCAAACGGACTCCCACGTCAAGCATTTGGTCACACAGCAAAGCAGTGCTCCTCCCATGGCCTGTGCGATCCCGCAACGGTTGGCCCAATGGCTGCTTTACTGCATTTCATATCTTTTTTGCATCATACTGCCTTTGATATCAGAATAGCTAGGAAATAAATGCAACCACAGATTGCAGACTGCTTTAAAATCTCTTTTGTTCAAGAGATCTCTCAGATTAAAATAATGCTGAAAGGAGACCGCTGAAAGTGAAAGACAGGTTTAGGATATTGAGGAAGACCTGCACAGAGTTTAAACATGCTCAGGAGAATCCCCACTGTTTCTGTGTTATGAGCCAAACACATTCCTCCAGAGAAGGTCTGAGTTCATGTTATTTATATAGCAATTTCTTCTTATTCTACTCAAGGATTAAGCACCCCCGAAGTTTGGAAAATGATCAAAAGGAGGGTTTGATCTTATGCTGCTTCTGTAAGAAAAAGTCTCCCAGAAGAATGCCTCTTTGTGAAACTGCTCGATTTAATTCTTACAACCCTGAGGTATGCATGGAGATTTGGACGCTTAAACTTGCTTGGCAGATTTTATTACCGTATTACCTGCCTCCTTGGGGTATACAGCTGCTCAGTGAGCTTGTGTTTATAAAGCTCTTGAAGGTCCACAGATGGAGAGCTAAAAGGAGCAATCTATATTTTATACAGAGGGTATATTCATGTACCCTCTTTCTCTCCTTAAGGCTTGGCCTTGAATACATGGATAACTAAGGTATGATATGACTCCCCTTGGGCACAGTGACAGAACATTTTTACTGTTTATTGCTTCACAAAGTTGATTTCTGTCAGTAGTGCATTATATTACCCCAGCAGGAGCCAACACATCCCAAAGAAAAGTGGGTGATAAAAAGAAAATTTTGTCTGTTGAGCTGCATCAGAATCAAGGCAGACAGCCGTCCTCAGCATCACTGATGTTAACGGCACAACACACCAAAGCGGAGCAACAGCAAAGTTGCTGCACAATCTTCTTTGGAGCAGCACTGTAATCACATGCTTTACCCATGCCACAGTAGAGTCTCAGTAAAAGTCAAGCTGGGAGGAGGAGAAAAACTGTTTTCCCTGCTTTTCAACTCCGAATATGCCAGAGGCCATCCTTTACACAACACTATTTCATGTATGTTTTGGTAAATCCTTCAATATAGACAATGAGTCTACACTTACACCTACATCAGTCCACTAGGGACCACGCAATTACAGGTGGAGAAGCCAACTGGAGAGTCTCCAATTATTCTGAGAAGTCACAGTTGCAATGGTTACACTTCCCTAGTCACAATGGGAAAAAGAGAAAGAAAATGTGCTGGCAGCATAGTGAGACCACAGAAATGGGCCCTGTTATGTTTAGGGAAAGAAAGACAAACACATGCACACACATTAGGAAGAAGTTGCTTAGCTGTTTTCCTAGTTACCAGCCACTGCAAATAACCCTAATTAGGAAGACTCACAGACAAAAGATGTAAGAAATTGGAGTTAGTATTCCTGACTACTCACACAGTTCTTTGGGATTTGAAACTTACACTCCCTAGTGAAAAATTTAGAGGTATGGATGAAGGACACCACTGATGACATGTGATAGAAGTGAGTTGAAACAGGAATTCAGATTTACTCTTTACCAGAATGCAGTTCTTCCTACAGCTTTATTAGATACCCGAGATTATCAGCCAGCTGGGAGATGAGCTATTAACTGAGAAATTCTCACAAACTGTTCATCAATAACAGTCTGTGAGAAAACTTCCTCAGTTTTGGCCTACAAGTCGTCTCATAGGGCTAAAGTTAAGCTCTGATCTGAGCACAAATGGAGAAGTTGTTAACTGCTTTGTCCAGAGACACCCAGGATTCTTTCACCGAGACTAATAGACAATGTTCACAATTTTCGTAAAGGGAATGAAGTGGAAAAATAAAGAAACATTCTTTTGGGGAAGAGGGTGGACTAAGTAGGTATAGCTGATAACCCAGAATGGTTTTACAGCTTAGCTAAGGAGGCAGCAACCCATTTATGATCCCAAACAGTATTTCTAAAACTTGTGTCTCAGCTGAGGACACAATTTGCTGCACTTTTGAAATATCTTAGAAGAATCAGGACAAATTTACTCCTGTGAATTCACAAGGATATATATTTACCAATTTATTACAGCATGCACTCCTTTATTTGATTCATCAAAAAAACTCCAGTTACCATGAGCCCATTTTTAAATCCTTGCCACAAGAGATATGGCCTCTTGTGTTGAGCATATGTTCTATGAATGTGTTAAGTGTAACATTGTGCAATGGTCCTTTCAGCCACAAGCTTCAGAAAACTAAATGCTGACAAATTGGCTGGGGTCATGTCTGTGAAATGCTCCATATGTGCTAGTTGAAAGAGCCTGACACTGCCTTGCTCTCAAATGTTAATAGCTTTGCAAAAAATGCCCTCTTCTGCAGCTGAAATTTTTCCTGTTCACTCCCCAGTAAAAGTAGGTTTTCATTTAAGTTCAAGCAAAACCCCATCTACCATTTAGTTACAACAAAGTGAAAAGAAACATGTTTCCAGTCTTTGTTGTAAAAGCAATCATATGCAGCTAACAGCCAGAAGTGCTGGCCCTCAGCTGGACCAAGCTGTGCTCAGGTCAGTGGGCCCGTGAGCACGTACACCAGCTGATGATTACAATAGCTCCTCAGCGGAGCAGGAAAGCACCACTCCAGGTATTTAAGGCAAACAGCCAAGCCAATAAAATGTCATTCCAGCTCCTCTGCATTCCAATGCAAAGAGGAGGCAAACCCCACTTTTCCAAGAGGGCTATCCTTTCTCTGTAAAGTAACTTGTTTGGAAAGCCCAGCCGGCACTGCAGGCGCTCAGTGCCGCAGCTGGAAGGGCGCCAGGGGGGCATCCCAGGAGTACCTGCCAGCTGGAGGGGAGGGGGAACAGACAGCCACCGGCAGCCACCACCTGGCTGTGTTAGACCTGCGGTTATTTGTCTCTGCCAGATTTAAGGCGATGCTATCAGAAAACCATGCCCAGAAAAGTTCCTATAAACTGGGGAATGTCAATCACAATGAACCAATTACCAAAGAAAAAAAAAAGTGTATGTCTAGGAAATGTTTTTCACATATTTGAGAATAAGTCATTTGGCTGAAGTACAGGCCATATTTTCTAGGTTGAAGACAAAAGTCATTTCGTTTGTTGGTTAGGGTTTTTTTATGTTATGGTTCTGTGAGAGACAGGTGCAATTTTGAAAGCAACAGCTTGCGTTAAATGTATCACAACTACTTCACAAAGGGAATTAGAAACTTGAAGCTTGGCTTATAAATAGCTCACAGTGACAAATGCTCCCAAAATAGCTTCACCTTAATTACTGTAATGCAAACACAAAAAAAAATGAACTGCAACCTGCTCCTGGATGGGCAGAGCAAGGCTCTGGGACCTCTTCAGCACGGGGAATATTTCCAGGGAAAAGAAAAAAAAAAATGCCTGTGTAACCATAGTGTCACAGTATCCAACAGTTTCCTTGGACATCTTGATAATATCTTTTTCTTAAGTATAAAAAGTTGGAGCTATGCTATTATATGAGCACCTAAACTCACTGTTTACAAAATTTTCTAGCCTCATTGCTGTGGAGAAAAATGTGAAAATAATGTGAATTCTAGCTATTTTTTAGCCTTTAACAAAAAAATCTCCATCATTCACAGGTAAAAGATATCTATGAATAACAATAAATATAGGTATCATACAGATACACCTGAGATATGGAAGAATCCCTCCAGTAACTTTCTATCAATAAGAACTATGCTCTGAGTTTATAAAAATGTATTTATACATAGCAATAATCAATGTTTCTAGCCTGAAGTGCTCCCAGTTTTGATGAGGTTAAAAGCAAAGCTCCCCAAGCATCATGACAGATACCTTAATGGGCAGGTTCAAAACTATTTTAGAACTTCTCCCAGTAAATCCAAAAGTTTTAATTGTTTGTACTTTTCCTCCAATGCCCCTGATAGCACGTGAATTATGGGAAGTAGATTCATTATCCAGTTCAATGAGTTATCATCACCACAGACACTGTAAGTGTGATTTCAGGTGTTCCAGTCTTCACATAATTGTTACTCCTCCTTTTTGTGACAAAGATTAATTGAGAATGGCAGTGCCACTAGGGTAGGTATCTATATAATCAAGGCCACTGTCATCTATTCTTGGTGTTATAACCCAGACCACCGTTTCACAAGCATCGCTGTGAATACAAATGAAGTAGTGAAATTTAAGAAGGTTAAGGCAAGAACAGCAATATATTTTATTTCAACCACTATTGCTTGAAAGTAATTTAACCTATTGACTCTGACAATAAATTATGTAAAATTGTTTCACAAGTAATAAAGATTTTGTTAAAGCAGTTCTAAGGGTTTTCCCCTTGAAAAATTTTTAACAACTCAAAGCCCCCCTTTTTTTTTTGTGCTAAACTTTCATTAGATGCAAAATATTGTAACCAATTTGGTGGTGACATGAGCTAAGGAACCTTGCTGTGAGATTTCACAATAGAGCACAGCACAATAGCTGAAGAAAATAATGGCTGTGGCTATGGTAACCCAAAATGAAATATGTTATTTGCATCATTTTGTAACCATACTGAGATGCAATTTACACGTTACTGCTGTAACAGGACATGACTGATGTAATCACAAATGACCTATCACAACATGAAGTCACAAAGTGTTTTTTAAAATTGTTTTTGAAAAGCATTCATGATACAAAATGCACAAATCTGACACTTGACATCTCCTGGGCAACTTTAAAAGAAAAAAAAAAGAAAAGAAAAGAAAAAGATTTCTCCTTAAAATTATTCTGCTCTTCATGTTGTTCATTTCTTTTCTCTTCCCTTTAGTTAGCTCAAAGCATATGTGCTTAAAATGCCTGCTGCTGAAGTCAGCAGCAAAAATCCCATTAACAGCAACATGCACTGGCTCCAGGTAAATCACTTGCAACAGCAATATAACAAGAAAGAGCTGCTGATTGGCATGTCCCAAGTTCTAGTATTATTTTGAGTTGAGTAAAACCTAGCTATGAACCATTCTAGATTAACATCAGACGAAGCATGACCAGTTTGCTAAAACTTTAGAGACCCATTCATCTTACAGACATCTGACAGTCTGTCCTTTCACCTCCTTCCACATGGAGTCAGCTGTGTGGTACCACTGTTGGAGACTTCGGAGAAGACTAGGCTGTCACAAACATACAATGACTATGACCAAGAGAATTGTTTTTAAAAAAATTACCAAAACAGTAAGAAAGCTACTGAAAATGTAATTATGAAACATGCTAAGGCCAGTTTTATTGAGTCAGATTTGCCAGGAAGAAAACACAGCTACAGAAGCCCCATGTAGCCATGCCTGGTGCAGACCAGGGTACTAGTCAGCATGAGAGAAGGCAGCTACTCCCCAGTTGTACTGAGGCCAATTGCTATCACCCGACTACCTGAGTATGAAAATCACTGAATGGTACATGGCCAACCCAGCAGCTCTCAATCCTATGCTCAGAGAAAGCAGGGAAATATTTCTCCATAGAAAATACTTCCTGAGCTGCAAAACTTGGATGGAAATTCATAGCTACAAAGCTCCTGATGTACAGACCAAGCCAGAGAGAAAGGCTGCTCAAACCAACACCAAGATTCCATCTCTGTACATTACCAGCCAAGGAATGGTCCTTGCCAAGCTCGCATTTCCTAACCAGTAACTTATCCCAGTCCCCTCAGTCATGGTAAACCTGATGTTTGTGTTGATCTAGATATTCCTAAATATTTCTTTCAACTGTTTGATCTTCCACAACTGAAAACTGCACTTCACATCTTAGTCATGGTGGAACCGGTTTACTTTTTAATTTGCAAATTATTTTGTTGAGAAAGAGTAGGTGCATAATTCATTCTTAAGTATGAGGAAAAAAAACAGTGAAAACACAGTTTAATTGTTTTATGTAGTCTGTCTCAGCAGTTCTTGGAAAAGAACAGAAAATCCTGATTTTAGAGAGGTACATTCACTAAAAAAAATAAAATAGAAAATACAGTAAAGTCACTCATACGCAGATTTGCTTTCACATAGAATAACTTTTAATGTTTAAAAGAGTCCGCAGTAGCTCTTTAAAGGTTAGGGAACTTTTGGTAACATGGTCATATTTACTGGAAATTCTAAAACTTGCATTTTCCCTATACAAGACTTAGAAGCTTTCATAAAATTCCATAATGCACAGTCATTCTTACTTTTTTTTTCACATTAAAAGCAGGTAGTAAATATTGAAAAATAATTTATAAATGCCAATTTTATTTCAAATCAGTAATGAAATACAGCATAAACCATCTGCAAATCAGCATTCATGAAAAGAGAACCACGAGTATGAAAGAATCACTTGTACAAATACTGACTTTCACATTCAGTCACTGCCTAGGGTATAGCCCATCATCAATAGTTCTGTGAACAAGGCATGAACCCCTATATACAAACGGCATATCTTAAAACATAGCCTGATTTTCAGAAAATATTTTCCTTGTTGCCTTTGAAGCAAGAGAAGCCATCCTCTTTAAACATATGTCAACTGGGACCCCCCAAAGTGAAAGCACTGATTTTTCTAAAAAACATGGACCTGAAATGAATGCTTATGCTTTCCTCCCCTCAACCCGAGACTGTGGCTCCTACATCTATTATAGCCCCTTTCCACATATATTCTAGAGAGGAAGGTCTTCCTTTGCAGCACCGATTTGGTTTCAGGTCCATTACACCCAGGCATAAAAAAAAAAGCATTTAGAATATTTAAGAAACCTTCAAATGAAGTTGCCAGAGAGGAGCTTGCAATCTCCTGTTAAATCACCTATGCCATCTGTCCAGAATTTTCTCAAGAAATTACTATGAAAACATACAGCCAAGAACATAACAGCATCCCCAGATTTCTTTATAGATGTGTTCTTAATGTTCAGGATAATTATCTTCTCAACAAGACTCTGTAATAATCACAGACTTTTCCTTAGGCAATTTAAGGACTTCATAAATGGTGAAGACATTTCAGTGTCTTGGTCTACGTACAGATTAAAGCCATGATCACAGAAAACTCTTACAAAAATCTCTCTTCAGGGAAAATGAGAATAGTTTGCTACATTTACTAAATAATTTAGCAGCTGCATTCCGTCTTTTTTTTTTTTTCATGGAAAAGAATAGGTACATTTTGGCAGAGATGCACAGTGTTAATTTGACTCGGTCATGCTCTACCTAACTGCCTCCTGGGTGTCAGCATAAGCAGTTGCAGCCTCTCTTGGTTTCTCACCTTGGTCATCCCCAGGGCTCAGCATCCTACCTGCCTCCACTCAGCACCTACGTTATGCTTCTGCAGTAGGTAGCAACACAGTATGGATTACAGCTATGGCAACACGCCAGGCTTCAAGAGCTGTTGTTTCTATCATGTGCGCCCACCATGATCTAGTTACATTAATGCAACTGCACTTACATAGGATGGGCTTTCCTGAAAGAAAAAGATCAACAACCTATCAGCAGAGACAGCAGCATTCCAAAATATTGGCAAAATATTGCAGTTGGCGAGTAACATTTGCTGAATTCATTTGACGCCTGCCTGAAAATTGCCCGTGAACAGTTAGCAAGATTCTCAAACATGCTCCTTATCTGGAGCATGATTCTTGATATGCAGTCAGCTCGTGAAAGGTTTGCTGCGAATACTCACAGTCTCCATCAGTTCAATTACTTACAGAAGTTACACAGTACTGCTTCTGTGCTCTGACTGGGTGGCTTCTCTGGCTTGCACAGCGTGAGCTGTGAAGAGCGCAATTAAGTGCGCAACTTCAAGTCACAATAAGGAAACATGACACTAACATTTGCTTTTTGCCATTTTTACAATCTACTCTAGCAAACCTTGAGCCATTGATTACTAATAGTGTAACAGCCAGGTTGGGAAAAGGGACACATTAAATTAAAACATTTTTAAAAACAAGGATCTAAGAGCTTAACATTACTGCTGCCCTGCTAAAAAGCTTTCTTTCACCCCACAAAACAGAGGAAAGGAGATAACACATCCCTTTGTCTGTGCCAATGCCCCCAAATGTGACATACCCTATCCCAACAGACAAAATCCAAAGCTGATAAAACTTTTCTGCTCTCCCTGTGACAACCCATATCCTGCTGTTAGAGGGTCTTCAAATTTCAACACCAAAAGTTGAGAATATAATGGCAAAAATAAAAAATAAAATTTAAAAAGTAATCCTTATAGTGACAATATACTGAATCCAGTATTAGGACTAGAAATGCAATATATTAAATATTAAAATGCGTAGCAAATTCATTAAGGCAGCTCTTGACATGCATACTGTTGACCAGGTTAAAAATGTACTGAAGAACTTTTGGGCAAACTGCTAAAGGAATCACAATAACATGCAAGCATTGAAGTGCTTTCAGTTGTTATTTAGATGAAAGTAGTGACCTTAGTTCACGTACTTTATACCTTCTCTTTTCCAAATGAGTAATTAAAACGAAAGTTTTAACACTCTATAATTTGAGCACATTAATTTTACACTCTGATTTCATTCCTTGTATATCAAGGGTGTGAATTACAAGTCCTGCATATTGCATGGCTGCAGAGTTTAGTTTCAGGTCACAACACGTGACAAGGAAAAGGTTTGCTGTCACAGACTTCGACACTGTGAATGTTTTTGGAAGACACCTTCAAGACAGTAATTCTAGGGAAGTCTGAGTTAGGCATTTGTTTAGGTCCTTAATGAATTAACATCATCTTTATTAACAGAATTTGGCAACCTCTGAAATTCTTGACTGCTAAATCGTCACAAAATACATATTTCACCACTTAGTCCATGTTCCCCTGCCTAGTCAAGCTATGTATTTTCTTGCTTGTGCAAGCTAAACATTACTGGAATTACTGTGCAGGAACAATGTTGCCAGAAATAATTTGTAGGAGCATTTGCCCTATGGCCAAAAAAATACATGACATAGCTAATTACCTAACCCCCTCCTCTACGATCCTACAAAGAGTGAGAGAGATCGGTCCTGAAGGCAACAATAAACTCAGCTAAACTGCAGACAAGACTCAGCACATTTTGGTTTGTATTTGCACTACTTGCCAATTTTGTTCGTGCTATTTTCTTCCAAATCTGTTCCCCGTATATAGCAAAAAGCTCAGGTAAAGAAAGAATGTAATCTTTAATCTTCACCTCACAGCAGAGTAGGACTAGCAAAGACACTCAACACAGGAAAGCAGGGAGCTCTCCTCCCCCCCCCTCCCCATTTTACTAAAAAATAATTAAATCTAAAATTTCACTTATCAGGCAAACTAAAGCCAGTTCACTCTTAACAACTTCACCTGCACTTTGCTCAAGAATTACCACAGGGATGGTGAAAAACACTCCAAACCAAAGAACACCATCTAAACTATTATTTGTCTTTAAAAAAAAAAAAAAAAACAAACACAAAACCCCAAACCAAACACACAAAAGAAAAAGATAAACTTATTTCAAGAGACAGCAATCCAAGGGCCAATATAAGAAATATTCATCCTGGACCAACAGTTATCTGTTGATTTCATAACCGAGCAAATAATTTCCTACAATAGCTTGGGATCTTTCTTCAAAATGGTGTAAGGCTTTTGTTGATTCTAATCCTTTTAGAGCATACAAAATTGGACATCACAGCCATGACATTGCTGGTCTGAAAAGCTATTTTATGTAATTTTGCAGTTTGTAAGAAGCACTGGTTACAATTTTCCTTTCACTCAGATATCTGCAGAGTAACTAATGCACCTGCCTTTATTAAAGAAAAGGTGTAGAAGCATATACACGTTTAGAGAATGCAATATATAGTTTCCTAAAATAATTCATCGTATGCAGAATATTAGAAGTATTTGCGAGACCTTAATGCTGGAGTCCATTAAATACGCTGACCTACATAGCTCTCATGCTACATCTTGAATCCATGACTGCTGTATTTCTTTATTAACAGTCTTCTAGACCTTACACTCTTATGTTTTCATTATATTATGGCATTTCACACTTGGTGTTTTTCCCCTCTGGGGTTTCCAGTGGGGGTGGTTATTGGGGATTCATAACAAACCCAGGAAAAAAAAAATAAACCAACCCAAACCCTACCAGACCAGGGATGTGTTTTGCCTTTCTCAGAACGGTGTCCCAGTGACCCCAGTGGGCTGTTACACCAGGACAGATCCCCTCTCCACGCGTTACAGTAGTATCTGTGTATATACTTATCACAACTATATTTATTTACAAGGATGTGTGTGTGTGCGCCAAGAGCGGTAGCTCTATGGGCCAATTAAAGGACTCACTTAAATATACTGCTCCCAAATGTTTACTGCTACTGCTTGGTGGGAAAAGATCACTAAACTCAAGTCCTGTGACAAGTAGCAAAGGAGATCACAATCACGCTCTACCTCATTAAATTGCCCCAGTTATAGGGCAAAACCTATTGAAATGGATAAAGCTCTAAAACAGGCCACAAATTCACATTTTCCTATTTCATGAAAGGGGAGAGGGGTATGTGAGTTCTGGTCATTAAATACCTAAAAGTGCATGTAATGAAGATGAGCAGGACAGCACTAGCTATAAGAATCTGTAAGGAGACTATAGCCTATATATATTTAGCAAATGTTAAGATTGTTTCTCTGCTGTTTTTACACGTCAGTGTGACATAGTAACACAGAATAACAGTCCTCTAAATCTGATAGCCTGCCTGGTGGCCGGGAGGCCTGACTGCACAAACCCTAAGCAACAGACCACCTGGCAGGAGACCCTGCCAAGGGTTCCTATCCAGGGCCACACTCTCATCTGCGTTTGGAGAAAGGAAGGAGAGACCATACATATCCAACGCAGGGGAGGCACGGGCTCCTTAAAAAGCCTTTTGATGTAATCCAAGCAATGTGTCAAAGCTGTGTAGAAACAGAAAGAACATTTCTAAGACAGGGCTTCTATCTTTTTATCTGAATCCATATAGGTTTTGTTCTATCCAAAGCAAGTATTAAATACTTCAAAGAATCCAGTGTAAAGCTCATCTGTTGCATGTTTCTACTATCCTTTAGCTCTGAAACAATGGCAAAACCCAGGAATGCAGAGCCTACAGGCACTCTCCAGCTACTGGTGTGCCTTGGAGGAGTCAGCACTGATCCAGCAAGCTTAATGCAGCTTGTCACGTTTCAATGAAATGATGATAAACAGAAGTGGTTCCCAGGAAACATACTAAGAACAAAGGAAGCTTCAGGGCTGGCACATCCCCTAGATCCAGGGAAGCCTCAAAGCTCCCCGGTGCCAGAGGCAGGACTGGCACAGCAGAGGGGAAGGGCTGCTGGTGCAGGAACCCAGCCAGGTAGGCAAGTGCTCTGCATGCCGGCCGGCAGTGACACCATTAGTAGGCTGCCATCGTGATTTTTCTTAAATGGTATACAAATGATGTTTGATCATGAAAAGTAAAGACTATTTTGTGGGGAGAGGAGAAGGAAGCCAACAAGAATAACTGAACCATTTTAATTTATTTCTAGACTTCTATGGAGTCTACTCGGGCGCTGATCTTTACATGGGTAAGACAGCATATGTATCTCTCTTCTATCCTGCACCTTTACCAATAAGTCCCATTCTGTCCCATTTCCACCAAAGCATGCTCTTGTTAGCTGGGCAGACCTTAATAACATTTAGACCAAATGGGATCTGTAGCATTCATGTGCATGGTTACCACTGATGGTATTAATCCTAAGATAAAATACATTTTAATTCTTAAAATAATTTTAAAATGTTCCATGGAATATTTTGAAAGATTGTCCAGAAAAAATGCTAGGAAGCAAGAAAATGCTAGAAACCAGAAAATTATTTTCATATACCTTTAAAAATTACCTAAATAGCCAACATGCTATGCATGCTTAACTTTTTTATATATTGATAATATCTCATAGATGATAATCATAAAAGCATTACTTCAGTTATACTTCTATATTCTAGTACGCTATCTTGCATTGTGGTACCCTCATGAGAGGAAAAAAAAAGGATAGCCAAGAAATGCATTAAGACACTTAGCTTGTTAATGGCCAGTCATATTTAAGCTGATTTTTCTTGCCCTAGGCTTTTATGAGCTAGCAATGGAAAATTTTTCTTCATATTTTTCAGAAATAACAGAAAATTCCAAGAAATGGAAGCTGCTGCTAGTAAAAGAAGAAAAGCTAAGTATCATCAGGGTTAATAGCTCCTACCTGAGATCCATGAATGATTACAGAGTTACTCTTCTATATCGAACTTTCAAGTTTCATTAATAATATGCTGCCTTTCTGGGACATAGGTGCACTCATGGTACGAAGGCTATTTATTCATCATACAGAATAGAAGAGCTAGAGGAACAATGGCTTCAAAGGTTTCATGCTTATATGTTTTGACAGTAGTTTGTTGGGCAAGCGCTCTTTGGTACTTAAGTATAACTCGCCCTACTTCTTCCTACACTGGCCACAGACAGCTCAGTAGCATATCTATAGCCAGAAAAAATGTTTCCTTTGGCAACATAAGAACTCGACCTATAAATCCACATTCCTTTGACTTTCTTATCAATGAACCCAACAAATGTGAGAAGAGTGTCCCTTTCTTGGTCATTCTTATCAGCACAACTCACAAAGAGTTTGATGCAAGGCAAGCCATTCGAGAAACATGGGGAGACGAAAACAACTTTAAAGGCATTAAAATTGCCACGCTATTTCTTCTTGGAAAAAATGCAGATCCTGTATTAAATCAAATGGTAGAGCAAGAAAGCCAAATTTTTCATGATATTATCGTGGAGGATTTTATCGACTCTTATCATAACCTCACTCTGAAAACGTTGATGGGGATGAGGTGGGTAGCAACATTTTGTTCAAAAGCAAAGTATGTTATGAAGACAGACAGTGATATTTTTGTAAATATGGATAATCTTATTTATAAGCTGCTCAAACCTAACACCAAGCCAAGAAGAAGGTACTTCACAGGATACGTTATAAATGGAGGACCAATACGAGATGTTCGCAGTAAGTGGTACATGCCAAGAGATTTGTATCCCGACAGCAATTATCCACCCTTCTGTTCAGGCACTGGCTACATATTTTCAGCTGACGTAGCAGAACTGATTTACAAAACCTCCCTTCATACCAGACTTCTTCATCTTGAAGACGTGTACGTTGGACTCTGCCTTCGGAAGCTGGGCATTCACCCCTTCCAAAACAGTGGCTTCAATCACTGGAAAATGGCTTACAGCTTGTGCAGGTACCGCAGGGTGATCACAGTGCACCAAATAACACCAGAAGAAATGCACAGAATTTGGAATGACATGTCCAGCAAGAAACATCTTAGATGTTAAGATTTTTACAGATGTAAATACCTTTTTTAAATTTTGATTTAGTATGGTTATTTTTTGATGAAGTGATCTGCTGATTTACAGGTTAAACTGTGGGATATTAACTGTGAAAGGATTTTTAATGACCAATTTTTCATTCTCATTTTGACTACTGATTTACAGACTTTGGGCTGTTTTCATAAGGACATTACACCAACCAAAAGGATCTAGAGTCAAATCTCAGATTTTGTATATTATCCTCTTTCACACGTCAGCTACTACATCTGTATGTAAAAGGACAGTAATAAACTATCATGAGCTGCTTAAAGGTTCATGCCCCAGCCTCTGAGACAAGACTCGGGCCCTAAGAAATGAAGAATTACAAATATACTTTTATTCCTTTTTGAGACCCTACAGCCATCTCTAAATAGAGCTTTGTTAATAAATTGAACAGTATACATTTGCACTGAACTTATACACCTGACATGTATATTTTATAGTACAATGTGTGTAATTCCTAAACAGCTTACTGATGGTATAATAGCAGAATTTAGACAGGTAAGAACATCAAAGTCTCATAGGCCTTAGAAACAAACCCAGACACTGAAGTATATTTTTATCTACCAAATGGTATTCCTTTAAATTATTTCAGAAGACACCCCATTTCTTTCCACTGCCTAAAGTAGCCCCTAAAATTCTAATACAATTTTAAAATTAAGTAGAATCTGTAGGTGAAATAAGACAAGAGATGTATGAAAAACTATCTTAAAAACCTATGATAAAAGAATGAATATTTTTAAACTTCTAATTTCAAAGTGCAATGTTTCTCATTAGTATCAGTGGATCTCTCCACTAAGTGTCTTGCATAGCAATATATAATTATATTGAACAATAAGTGTCAATAAGCAGCATATTTCTTCAATCTTTCTTCAGTCAGTAGACTATTTACCTAAAAAAGTAACACAAAAGCAGCTTTTTAAGAGTAAGCTCATCTACTTTTTGCTACAGCACATGTATGAATGAGATTCTACCAGATTTTTAATGGTTTAGAAAAGTAGAATTTTGTCCAATAAGAGAATGCAATCAATTTTCTGTTGATTGGGCAGAGTACATAAGTTACGTACAACTTTCACAGCAAAAGAGGGCTTTTAAGAATCACCTATTAAAGACAAACAAATTCTAGCCTTTGTTATAAATCTGTAGCTCCCAGGTTACTCATCACAGAGCCAATACTCACTAAGGTCCTGCTCAAGAGATCCGCAGAGCATGCCACAGAAATCAAATGCACAAAATTTTATTCAAGTTTCATAAGGTACTTGTTTTTAATATAAATGTTAATGAAATGCCATGAAAATTATTTCCTGGAAAATTCTTCAATAAATTCAAGCCATCTCTATTCAGCACCACCTTCTAAAAAAGAGCTAAAATATTACATTGCTCAGCTAATGATGTGGAATGAAGAATTCACAAACAAGTTACAAAGATGCAAATCTCGCCAAATATTAGCTGTAGATTACTCACACCGTGCACAGCACACACAAAAGTCTCATTCATTTCAGCTAGCTTTACGTGTAACATATGAAAAACTATTGTCTGTACCTTTTCAGGTTGTCTATAAAATTGTCAGAAGTTAACTGAATAAGAATTTAAAGGAAAACTCAGACCTGATTTTGCCATAGGTGTACATAGCACTTTACAACAGCAACAGAGAAATGAAGATGCTACCCCAAAAGGTTTGCAATTTCATGACAAATTGTTAGTCTTATTCACAGATGCAGTGCTATCGTTTTGAAAGGAACTACTTGTAAATAAGGTAAAGTGTACCTGGCCTCCAAGCCACAAGCAGTAGTAGGTGTCTCAAAAAATCTACTTCAGATCTAAAGGTAAAGCTACACAACAGATAGCCCAGGAGTTACTGCTAATCAACAGGAGCTTGTGCATCCTTCATGAATGAAAATTGGTAATTTTATATAACAGTGCTGAATCTCTTGCAGCATAATTAAGATTTATCCTTCCCTAGCTGACCTAGTCCTTGTTAAAGTTGCTCTTGCTTCCTGTCAAACTCAGAACTCTAGCTAAACAAGGTCCAGCTAATTGTATACATGAATATAACACACACACTGATTGGGTGAAGTTCAGCTTTCCTTACCCAAGCCCCAGAATATGCAGTTTAGGAAGGGAACAGGGTGGAATTCATCCCCAGCCCTCAGGTAAATCAGACAGCATAGATGCCGTCCTACTGGGAACACACTTTGTAATAATTTCAACCAACAGGCTGCAATCACTTCTGCTATCCCTCTGCACTGTGCAGTAATTTGGGGTTTCTGAATCCAGAGCCAAATGGATTTGGTGGCCTTACTTCTGCTGACACTTCTGTGGCCTTTGGTTAGTAACCAAGAGGACAGCAGGGCTCCCAATCCAGATACCTCAGGGCACGAGTAGCATGGTAGCCTTGAATTTCTCCTAATACAAGTAGACTGCATAAATGATTGGAAGGTACACCTTGAAAATAGTATCTGGAAAAAATGTATTTCCTGTCATTTATAAATAGATGTATCTTCAACAGAAATGTAAATGTTCATCTTGGAACTGATGTACATATTTCTAAGGCATTTTCTTCTGTATTCAGCTGTATATATGTGTAGAGTCTGCTTGCTACATAGTATTCTGTTATGCATGGAGCTGAGTTAGGCATTATATTTGTCCAGTGTTTCAAGAGCCTTAAGCATGTGTGCCCTAACTTTTGAACGTACAAGGGTTGGGGTTTTTTTCCCTTTTATTGTCAAGTGAATTTAAAAGTACACAACAGAAGCCTAATTTTCTACTTCTCTTATTTTTCTGATAGTAGACATCACTAGCTTGTTACACTTAACAGCTATTATTTTCTCTTTGCTCAGAAATTGCAGTATTGCATTCTGGAGCTAGAAAGGGAGCAATACATCTACTCATAGGGACAGCTTACTGTCCCTTCCACCCAGTAGTATTTGTGCCACATGGGGTACTGTTAACAAACAAGTGTTTGCATTGGGCTTCCTTTAACCAAAATAAATATTTATGGTACTTAAAAGTCATTTTGTTTCACTAGGCATGGGACAAATGACACCTTGGTTAAGATGTGCTAGCTTCTAGTCACTTCAAAAGCGTGACTATAATCACATTTTGATTCCAAAACATACACGAACAAAGCACATTGAGCAAAGAACTAGGGGGAAAATGCCTCTCTTTAGGAAGAGTTTTTCACAAAAGCATTTTTTTGCTAAAACCATGAGAGTATTTAAACAGAAGTCTCAAGGTTCATTTTTCATCTTTCCTAATAATAATGTTAAGTATCAATTTTGATTCTTTCTTGAGATTTTTTTTTGTCTTTATAATGTAGATGGCAATGGCAATTTGTAAATGAAGAGTGTAATAACTAGAAAAGCTTGTCAACAGTAACCAAATTTTAGGTGTATCATTATATATGACTGGCTGTACTTATGTATTTATTTGTCTAAACTGTATATATTGTTTTATCTATAGTGTCTGTAGGAGTGCATCCTTTTAGATTAAAGTATTATTTACAGTTTTGTGGGATTGCCAGCAAGGCTGCTAATCAAGATACTATTTTTTTGTATAAATGTCAAATAATAAAAAAAAAAATTAAGAACAAAGTCAAATGAAAAACTGAAGGTGTCCTGTACTGTTTTCTTCTTCACTTCTTTCTAGAAATGTAAACGGTATTATCTGAAAACACAATACCAGCGAATAGGCTCATTTATCATAAGGAAGGATATTGTGCTGTAAAGGCAGATTTTAAAAGAATAATTGTAAAAAATAAACACAACAAAAATACTACTTTTACTCATTATTTGTGCAACAATTTTCCTCAAGCTGATGTCCACACCGATCATTTAACTCCAAAGACTTAATCTTAAAACAGCCATGGGTATATCTGGCAAATTAGCAGATGAGTTCATCATCTTTGCCCTATTCAGCTGCTTTGGCATCCCCAGCTAACCAGACCAAAGTTTGACAGTTCTAATGCGGCAAAGCTGTTTGAATCCCTTGACCCTGCAACATGATTCTTCCACTACCTCCGTGGTACTTTAATGCATATGCTTGCAGCCATCAAAAGGTACACACAGGCAAAAAAGAGAAAGCACGGATGTCCCAAAACCCACACCTCATAAAACCACAATAAAGTCACTTTGAAGTCGCTGTGTGACTGACGGGAGCGTACCCATACAGAGGGAAAGGGTCCTCCCCTGGCCGCGTAGAGCCACACACTGACCCTGACAGAGCCTTTTACTTCTCCAAGCCCACCAATAGCACCAGGAATTAAATGAAGAAGCAAATCCAAATACACCCAGATTATTCAAGTTAGTCTCATGTA
>VZTV01072283.1:2366-54549 GCA_013400875.1 Anhinga rufa | reverse complement strand
GGATGGCTTCATATTCAAAAGCCGACGTGGTTATGCGAAAGCCCTTTTCGTGAAGGCACTGCCAAAAACATCGCTTCTGAGCAAACTTCAAATACAATTCTGCTTGTTTATCGTAAGAAGTAATTATCGCCATGCATGTTTTGAAAATACTGTGCAAAATAGGTGCACGTTTCTTTTAAAAGAGCACATTGCCTGAAAGGTTCTGATATTGCTGCTGTGTAACACACAGTTCACTACGGAAGATGCTGAAGCTGTATGTGTTGGTTTGTATTAAAAGAAACAGATTTGTTCTCTGTGTTGCTTGGGATTTGGATATCAAGTGGGAAGTTCTAAATTTGCAAAGAGATGAAAATAGGTTTTCAAAAGAAATATAGCAATGAAAAGTTGGTTATTTCTCATGTCTGTTGCTAAAACACAGTCCTCTCCCCCTCACCTTTTGCATTGACAAATCTAACTAAGGAGTTGATCGCTTTTATCTTTAAATTTGCCCAAATGTTGCTGTTGGCTGACATGTCAGTATGGATGTTTGCATTAAATTGGGTTTTTTTAAGAAATGATCGGGTTCATCACCTTCAAGAAAAGGAGGCATAATCTAATTGGCATTGCATAGTACGTCACGTACAATTTTTCAGGGCACTGCAGACATTGCTAAAACTGAGTGCTATGCTGAAAAAAATTTCAGGTCTTGTATAAACATTACAACCTATATTCGAGTTCAGGTATCAGGTGGGCATCTATGAAAATATCAAGTGTATCTTAAAATACTGGACTGCTGTTCTGAGTCGATTATATTCTTCTGTCCCTTTATCATTTTTGATGAGAACAAAAACAGTGGGGTTATGAAATGTATAAGCTGTCTAAATACAATGCAGTCAAATAAATGGTTAAGTTGTTTATCTATTTCCTTTTGAATAGAAATGTTCTAATGATTGTTTTGCTTTGTCTACAAAATATGAATACATGCTTATTCTTGAGAGAGAAATGGTGGAAACATTTTTACAAGAGAACTGTTTATCGCTACTTGATTTTAATTTCCATGCCTCTGTTAGAAGCATCTTGAATAACATCTATATGAACATCAGTGTCATCGCTGAACTAAAATGGATCCTTTTTTCATGTCAATGAAGTTATGATTAATGTAGTCATTCTGGACATTCCTGGGAGATACGGGTGGGGTTTTTTTTATGATTTCAGTTGTAATAAGCAAGAGCTGAGAACTGCTTGCAGCCCTTGCAAAGCCGAGAACAATCTCCCTTAATAGCGTACGGGGCAGCCTATGGATTTTGAAAATCCTTTGTGCTTTATTCCCCCTACATGTACATTTAGACCCCTAAAACTTTCTAAGAATTTGCCAGCAAGTGTCGTGCATGTTTGGCTGGCTGTCTGTTAAGAGGTGTGCAGATGACTGAGAGCTGTAACCAACTTCTCTAGAAATTGCTGGTCGCCTGACAGCAGCTCCAAGTCTTTTGTTCTTCCAGCTTATTTTCTGATTCCTTACAGCTAGGCGATCTGATCACTAGAGTTCATTATGAATTAAGGCTTCATAGACGTTTTACCACTTCTTACACTTCTTTCTATTTGTCCTTGTGGTAGGAACTGTTGTAGGTAAATGGAAATTTCTTTACAACTTCAGGAACTGGATGCTGGGTGTTGCATGTAGCTTTTTATCTGGTCATAAACCAGTGACAGACAGCCCTGCTGCTTTTTATTTACTCCTCCAATTCCTCCAAGTATTGAATTCTGTGCAAGATAAGGGTTAAATTATTTTTCTTTGTCTTGCACTGCAATGTATTTATAGCCCTAGTATATCTAGTTAGTATGCATGGGCTAAAACACATTTGGAGAGGCCTAGCATTCCTTTTAATGTGAAATTATAAGAAGTCACCTTCTCACAGATAGTCGAGACTATACAAGACTGGTTAGGTAATATTTTTAGGGATGAGCATTTTATGTGTTGCCCACCAATGCACACTTTAAAAATCTGTGATTTCTTTAAATACGCAGTGTGGAGGGATCCCGAGCTATGGCTCATACAAGGAAAACAGAGGTATCGGTAGGTCTGCAGAAAGGTTTTTGGTGAAGAAGCTGAGGCTTTTCTCCTTCCGTTGCTAGCCAACTCCCTGTGGGGAAGACGCGACCGTGACTGCGCTTTACTCTTGATCATTGTTCTTCATTGTAAGGTTCAAGGGCAAGGTAAAAAAGTGAAAGTCAAAAGAGAATAGATCAAGTTTAGAAGATCAATACTTCATGTCCTCCACAGGAGGTCAGTCCCCCTTCGATGAAGTCTGTGTGAGCCCTCTTCAGAGGAAGTTGTGGACACCTGCAGTTTCTGTGGGCTCAAGAAGAGGCTGAACAAATACTATAAAGAGGGATCTGTTGAGAGGTGCCAAGTAGACAAACCGTACGAGGCTCAGGAAGGTTCCAGAGCTGAAAAGCCTCAGCAGCCGGGAGACCACTGGGCAAAGGTTCACCCGCTATGTATACTTGCCCCATCCTTCCTTTTCCCAAGACGACATCTTGTGGCAGCTTTCCTGGAATCCCATTTTATGGCCAATACTTTAGATTGGAGACTGGGCTGGATGGACTCTTGGTCTGAGCCAGGGTACCAGTGTAGGACAGAGCGATACTACCACAGGGCAGGGAACTGGGACAGCTTTCCATCTTTGCAGGTATTAGAGGCTGAAAAGGCTCTTGATTTGTAGACTTTGGATCTGGGGCTCTGTAGGACAAGTGGTGCTTTTGTTCAGTAATATTCCTTTGCTTTAATACAGTGCCAGGAAAGCTGCCCTGGGAATAATCAGTTTTCTTTGCGTTTTCCTACCAGGCCATGGGTCTTCCCTCCAGTACAGTCAGAGAGATGAGTGCAATATCCCGTTACAAACTAAGAAGTGCTTTCTGACCTTGGATTTTTCTAAAATACGCCTCGTTGATCAGTTCTTGCACCTTGCTAGGATCGCATTTGGTGTGACCCACTGCTGAAGTACAATTGTTTTCTCCCTTCCTTTACTGAACATCTGTTCTCATTTAGAAAACACAGCTAAATAAAAGAAACATCCCTCCTGTCTCACTGCCAGCAATCCCTATTGATCTTTCTTCAGCTGCACAAGATAGGAAAAAGGACAAGTCCAGTTTACGATTTATGGTCTGCACAGTCTTCTGCCAAAGCCCGAGGGCAGGTCACTGCGTGCTTTTGTCCTATATATTTCTGCTACCCGTAGGCCTTAGGTTGACAATTCCTTGATTTTAGGTGATTGAGTAGGAAATGAGAGATCTTGGTTTTAAAAGACCTGAGTAGAAACAAGAATGTACTGAAAAGTTTTAATAAGAATTTTTCAGAAATTTTAAGGTCCCTGGGACGGACACACACACGTGATCCTTCATTCAGATTTTGTTAAATCTCAGTATTTGACTTCCTTTTAAGCAGGGGTGGAGAACGAGTCCCTGAATTTTTAACCATTGCCCTGCAGGTCACTGGAACATGTAATCTCCAGGTAGGAGAGACACCTTTAAATTCCACCTCTGCATCGAGCAGAGGTTCCATCCTAGATCTAAGAAATTCTCCAACAATCAAAACCCTGACCCCAAAGAGCAACAACAAAAATAATTGTCCAAAATGTTTTTTTTTCCAACTTTCCTGATGGACATTTTTCCTATTTTTTGCACCAGCTAATGCCTTGAGGATTGGGGTTTTCTTACAAAAAAAAAAAAAAAAAAATAAAAGATGCAAAAGCAGGAAAAATAATTTCTGCTGCAGTGAATGCTTTCCAGGTGCTGGGGAGTGGGAGAAGCCAATAAAGAGGAGGTAGTGGCTAAATATGTAATACGGCAGCTTAATAGTAATTGGTTTCTACTTTCTTCTTTCCGTCTGCAGTAAGATACAAACAAAAAAGGAAGCAGCAGGTGGTAAAATATCGGTAAGGATGAAGGTTGAAAAAGTAGGTGAGTGAGCAGCTTTGCTAAGGTAAGAAAGAGCAGAGCTAGAGTTATTACTGGTATTATAAAGCAGGGGGCCAAAACTGTTAGCCGTGCAACCCCCTTCCAGACAGGACTTTGAAAATACACGTTCTGTCCACGTGAACGCACTCCTTTCCAGGAGTAATTTAGAGCAGACAACTAATTGAATACTCTCGTGTTGTCACGGCTCCCTCCTGAGGGATGGTTGCACTGGAAAAGGCTCTTAGTCTAAATCAAAATTAGTCTTTAATATTGGAAAGAACAAACAAATGAGCCCTCTGAGTTTGATGCGTTTGATGAAAATGGTTGATGTGTCACTTCTGAATTGCGCTAAGTGTGCTTCAACCTCATTGACTCAAAGCGTAAGGGCTTGCTGGAGGAGCTAATTATATTAAGAAAACCAGCTGCTCTTCAGCCAAATTAAGGATGTCCTTTCTTGTCTCCCTTCTCCACACAGCAGCATGCTCATCCGAGGGTCCTGCAGCTCTCTAGGGAATAAATGGCAGTTTCAGGTGATACAGGTTTCCAGAAAATGTGATTTTATTTTTTTTTCTCCACATTTTTTACATAGATGACTCGATCCGGGAGCCTTTAGGATTTCTTAGGTCTGAAGTCCCGTGGCTGGCACAGAGTGCGTTTCTGCGGCTCTAAAACGAGCTCGTTGGCGACGAGTGAGCTGGGCTGTCTGAAAATGTAAACGGTCTCCAAAAAGTAAATAAATTGGGAAGTGGTTCAAGCTGCAAACAGCAGCCAGAGTCCTTTTCTGCAAATAGCAGAGATTTTTATCTTGCTATCTGAAAGTGACATTCAAAAAATTGCTCTCTTGGGGCTGGAAAAGAAGTTCATCACTACAGAAAACAGGGCTGGATATGATTAAAAAGAGAAAGTGTTCTCCTTGGGGTATTTGTTTTATTGAAGTGAAAATTGAAAAGCTGGCACTCGCTGGGCTCTCAATGAACCAACGATCACTGGAACAGGTTCATATATAAGCTGTCAAATGGAATATATAGAAGGCGTCTACATGGGTGCTCCCTTGCATTGGGCAAAGAGACTGCTGTATAGTCTCAGTATAGCGGTACCTTATCGAAATATGCCAAAAATACATTTATTGACATGTAAAACCTCAATGTGTTGGCGTTGTCCGTGTAGAAACAGCTTTTCTATCTCTCAACAGGAATTCTGTAGTGCTCTGTGAGATTGTTTTGCGTAAACTCCGCATTCTTGGAAAGTCCTTCGGAAGAAGTGTGCTCTGAAAACTTACCCAGCATCAAAATCCCAGAAACGTGTTGAAACCTACAGAAAGAACTCTTTTTCTTTCGCAGATCCTGGAATTAACTTCTCCTGGGTTTTTTGCTCACCAGCTAAAGAGCTTAGTAAATACTTCCAAGCATGGAAATAAAAACCAAAGGTTTCAAAACACATTTCTTAAATATCTGTTTAAAGATCTTTTGCCAGCTTCAGCTCTCTTCCACTCCTGTTTGAGCTTTGCAAACTTTTTAGTTTTCAATCTGTTCTAACATTGAAAGAACGTATTACTGTGAGCACGTTTTCTTTGGTAAAGGGTTTCCAGGGAGATTTAAATTTCTTTAAGCTGCAAATTTCTGATCCTTGAAATTCAAAGCTAATTTTTTGAGGTTCCTTTCAATTGTATCCAGCCCCAAACCTATCTTCTGTTGGTGTGCATCAGAAATCGAGCGGTATTGCCAGGGCTGTTTTACACTGAGTTGCTTCTCAAGCGTTCCCTGTCATCTTGCAGTGCTTTTGGAAGCTCTCCCTGATGCCACGCAGGACGGCGTTCCTGCAGACAAGGCAGAGAGCTGCCGCATCCACGCGCCAGAGCGTGGTACAGTTGTGCATTCGCTTGGATGCAGCCAGCGCCGGACAAGTGGTGTAGGGCAGGTTAGGAAAGAGCTGCAGTGCACAGATGGGGAGAAAAAGGAGACTGAGGCAGGAGAGTCTGGGTGTGCCGGCACCCTTTGGGTACGCAAGTTCTGGAAATCAGAACAGCTGCTGCTTTGGTGGTGAGTGCTGTCCTCGTACCTTGGAGTATGTGGATTGTCTGAGTCTCGTACGGACGGGAGGCTTGGGATGCACCGTGGGTGCGTCTCCTCAGGAAACCTGCAATTTTCATCCTCCGCGCTTTTCTTCTCTCTGCGCAAGAATGAATGACTTCAGCTAGCATTAACCTGCTTAAAACACCGGATCATGTGCTGGTGGGGGAAACGCATGAAAAAACAGAAAGCAAGGATTAGGTTTGGGAGTTACCCTTTGTCACTGCTTAGTTATTACAGGAGCCTGATCTCATGGACTTGCGCCAAAGCAGTTTTTGCTGGGGGCTTTATGCAGCCACGGGATTAATCCTTAAAGCTGGTCCTGACACAGGATGGGACCTCTTTGACTCCTGTGACTCGGATGAGGCTCGAGGGTTAGACTGCCTCACTTCACAAAACAGAAACCAGATTTTCTTTAAAATTAGGACTTCAGGGAAGAATGGTGAACCGCAGTAAGTTATAGCTAACAAAACAGTAATAAATCATCCTTTAGTGGTCACCTGAAATAGCAGCTACATCAGAAGCTGTCTCAGCCTGGGCAGCTCTCGGAAACCTTTCTGGAACAGGCAATAGGTTTGGTTAGCGCTTCTAAAGCCCTGCTACCCATCGCAGCCATCCTGGCTGTAACCCTGCCTTGGGACGCTGCTCCCCGCTACCCAGCACTGACAGCAGAAGGACCCCCTGGCTATGAAACTACAGCCACAGTCCGATCCCCGGGTATTTTGGCCATTTTCCCTGTTTCCTGCTGTTGTCCAGCAAGAGGTTTCACCGATGTGCCTGCAGACCTGGGCGGCGAAGGTGTTGGTTTCAAAAGGCAGCATGAAAAAATGTGTGAAGGGGAACGGGTAAAAAGAGGAGTTTGGTGGGATATTTTCACCGTACGCGTATCAGGTGTAGATAAATGTGCAGATCCTCTCAATGGGAAGTCAAATCTCCTTTAGAAATCTGCCAGTTTCCTAGTACATTTGGCAAGCTGAATTTCATCCCCAAAATTTGTGTATTACCGTGCTTCCCTAACCTAGGCCGGCTTACCCCCATGCACACATGGATTTAAGCAGTGAACGAATGGTAAAACAACCTTTCCTAAACCTCAGGCTATGCATGACTTAAATGGTGCTCACAGCCCACTTTTCCATAGACCGGCCTGACTTGCTTAGAAATGAATAGAAAATTATTATTTTTTTAATTCAGAGGCTGAGGGAAAGTTGCAGTTCTCAGACACAGCGCCGTGTGTTTGCTGGTCTCCGACTGCTTGGCTTACCGCAGATGTATGAGTGAATTTTCAAACGGTTCTTTATCATGGGCTTGCTTACATGTTTAATTTGGTTGATTTAGGCTTGTCTGACTTCTCCAACCACAAACGCACCGGTTTGGCTGTGAACACCCGGATACAGGGCTGGGGGCTTTAGACTTCTCCACGTCCTTGCTCTGAATTCATGGTGGTCACTCAAAAATCTCAGGGTACGGACCCTGGACGAAGGATTTGTCCTTTCACAAGAAACATTTCGTTCAGAGTAGACAGTTTTTGCTCCATGTTAACATTTGGACACATCTTAAAGACAAAATTTACTGCAGTTCAAGATTTTCCCCTTGTGAAAGGCTCTGTAAAGCTTCCAACTGCTTTACAATCTGCTGGCTCCTACGGCTGTGCCCCACACCGCTCTTTATCTAGTTCGACAAGTATTACCAGGCTGCTTTCTGAAGATCTGGAGTATCTACAGTGCGTCTGGATTCCGCTGGGAGTCTGCTCCACCACTGCCTGTGTGATCCGGCTCGTATGTGTTAGGTGAATAATCTGCAGCAGCAGTGCTTTGGGCTTGCTGGCACGACTGGTAAGAGCTTTACGTAGAAATGAGGTTGGGATACACAGGTCTAATCCCTCTGCTCGGTTTTTAATAGGAAATAAGAGGAAAAGAAGGTAGGCAAAGCTGTGCCGATGGATGAAGCAGTACGACGGGGCAGAGGATGGAGAGCAAGGACACATAAGTCCCATACTTTCATGTGCTTTACACGCTAGGGGTAAACTAAACCTGGTTAAACAGATTCTTCTTTGACAGTAAGGGCCTTGGTTACTCACCCCTCAAGTTACCCTGCAGGGGTGGGGAAAAGGGATGGCAGCTGGTGAGTGGTTAGGGGAAGAAGGTGGCAGCGATGGGAAGCCAGGTGTGGAGCAGATGAACTGTCTCCCGTGTCTCCTGCGCGCCTGGAGGAGGTGCTCTGGCTGGCTCGCAGCGGGGTTTGGCAGGTAATCCGAGAATGATAAGCATGAAGACATGATGCCTGTTGCAGAGGGTTCCGGAGGTTCTGCACTGAAAGGGCAACGCTTGATTCATCTGTGGGGCTGCGTGTGACCAGGAGATACCAGAACAGGTCGAGAGGTGATGTCAGGAAGACTAACCGAAAAAACCTTGCACTCTGGTGCAGAACGGGCCACAGGACCCTATGGAAAACCAGAAATAGGGTGAAAAAGCAGTCCTGACTGCAGACCAGGTATGTACCCTCCTCCAAGAAGATTGTACCCTTTGGCAAGGATATACATCTTGTATTTCTGCCGGGTTAGTGAGCTGAAGCAGCTCCCGGAAAGGTTCAGCTAGCATAGGAAAGGCAGGGAGGGGTGAACCTCCGTATATTGGCTGTGATAAACCGAGAGAGCAGCTCAGCTCAGCCATCATGGGTAACTTCTCCCAGAGACAGTTCGGGTGGCAGCCGAATGCTGGCAGCGCTAACTGTCCTCTCTGGGTGTGTTCCCACTGAGTAGCTTCTAACTCGGTTATAAAATAACCCAGATTTTAAACCCAGATTAAACCCTGCTCTTGCGTGTACATCTCCTCTAAGAAGAAAACCACCTGCCCTAGAGCCTCTGGGTTTCCAGCCCCTCTGATCAGTCTTTCTTCCCCCAACATGATGCAGCAGCGAGGACTCTCCCAGAGGAGCAGGAAAGCAGAGGGAGTTCTCAGGAAGTTGCCCCAAGTTCTGTCCCCACCATGTCCCCTGCCCCAACATGCACGTGGCCAGGGAAGGAGCACGTCCTTCTTGTGCAGGCATGCTCTGGGTGCTCTGACCCATTGCAGAGCTGAGGCTCCTCTGGGATGGCTTAAGCAGGCAGATAATTTTTTTCATGTTTAAGAGCAAGGAACTAATCACACCTGCCAAATCCTTCTTGGTAAACAAGATTAAGCTTTACCAAGGAAACCTGAAATTATAAAACCTACTTTTCCATTTGAAAGCTCACTTGTTTCCTTTTAATAAAGGTTTTTTCTTTCTTAAGAATGCTTTTGGGGTTATTGTCTGGTCTGGCCAGTCACTGAAATGGGAAAAAAATAATGCAAATCTGTGCAAGAACCCTTTCTCCTTCAGGTTGGAGATCCCCCTGAGCCAGCTGCGTCTGCTCCGAAGCGTCGCGGAGAGACGGACGCTCAGGGCTCCCTGCTTAGAGCCTTCACAAGGGCCACAGCTTTACTTCATCTGCTTCGGTACCGAAATATCGTTGTGCTCAAGTCCCTCAAGAGGCCCCTGAAGGGAATTTGAGCCCAAGTCCAGGTACTTCTCTGAAAAACCACCATGGGGAGAAATACCTTGGCTACAAATGACTGAGGAGCTACAACTCTTAAACCTTTAGGCAATGTATTGCTGCAGAAGGTGTTGCAGGTTGGGGACCTGGGCAGAAGCCGAACAGCCTCAGATAATGTCACCTCAGGAGATGGGGAAAAAGCCAATGTGGTTCTTTCAAACCAGGCTCTGCTCTCCTGATCTTCCAGCACATTTACCCCAAGCTATTTATCTGGGAGAAAAGGCTGGGTTTCCCATTAACAGGCATTAATTGTGTGGATAATGCACTTGCTTCTCCAGGTGTTGGGTTATTGGCTGTCCTCTGAAAGCAAGGATGTCCCTCCTCAAGGTTAGGAGCTTCATGTGCGTTTACTTGTCTGCTCACCGAAGTAACACCTTTCTTCTTGTGACAACAGGAAGGTGGTGGTGCTTTCCGTGCTGTGAAAAAAGCGTCAGCAGAAAACCTGAGATGATGATGTTCACGTGCTTGGGGGCGGTTGTTTGTTTTATTTTGCTGTCTGGGATCTTTTTGTTTGTCTTTTACAAAAAGTCATCTTTCTTGGGCTCTTTGAAATGCTCCAAGTGGATGATTAAGTGCAGGACGCATCCAGCCTCTGGGCGTGATTTGTATGCTAATCAATGAAACCAGCACCGCTGAATCTATTATACTTGGACATCAAAGCAGGTCGTTAGGGAATGGCTAGAAGACGACAGCCACGGCTGGGGGAGCTGGTGGTGGTGGCTGGAGGCATCCCTGCAGGAGTGGAAGTCCTGGCGGAGAGCAGGGTAAGACTCGACTTTATACCTGACTCACCGGTGTTGTCTGGTAGGAGAATCTGCATGTGGTTGGCAAAATCCACCACTGAAGGGAAGTAACTTCAGGGAAAACGTTGTCCTAAAAGCATTTAATTATTTTTCTTATGAAAGAAGCTGTCTGAATAGAAGCACTTTGGTACCTTGAGCCAAATTTTATAATGCCTTCCTCCTCGATTTTGTGAAACCTCTGCAAAAATGCCACAGTTTCAAAACCAGCCCTTAATGACCATCAGTACCATGAGCCCCAAAGGCAAAGGACCTCATTCTATACAAACAAGCAAAACAGATAGGTAGGGTGTTATTTTCTTGGTACAGGGCCTGAATCTGAACACATCTGGGTTAAGAGTAATGATTTTCTTTGGAGGCTTTTGTTAGCACAGATTCATTCCCTGCTCCAAATCTCAGCGCCCCTCTCCAGTTCCTGGTGTGAGCACAAAGGCAGGCCTTATTGTGCTTAACTAGAACATCAGTTACAAAATCTGAGCTCTTGAAAGCTGTGAAACAAAGAGGTAAGACCTCATTCATTTTAACTATTTCCATATCGTAACCACTTACATGACTTTTCTTCAATATAAACAAACGCCTTTTCCATCTCTGCAGCTACCTCATTCCAACTCAGACAGGTACTTAGCAGTCTTCTCTGGGTTTTTTTAGAATAAATATTTTTTTTTCAGTTTTTAGTGGTTTGTAATTATTTTTCTCCTTCTTACACAGATGAAGACCAGGCTCCTGTAATTTAAACACCCGGATCAGAAAACTCATCAGTGCACTGCATCAAAAGAGTGAAAGCGGTGGCTAACCTTGTATTACGTGCGGCTGAACGTCTGGTTTGCCGCGGTAGGTGAAGATGCATCGCACTGGCTGTGTCCCTTCAAGTTCCCTGTCCAGAAGTGACACCTTTCTGCAGAGGCCACTGTCCTACAGAGAGGAGACCAAACATCTGCTCCTATAGCTGCAAGATCATACGCTCTTCCGCTTGGCTTGAAGGGAAGCCCTCTGCCACCTTCACGGACCACCGCACCCATCAGGACCACCAGCAACCCCTAGAAGCCAGGTGCTCGCGTGAGGCCATAAAGCTCATTCCTGCTCTTGCGCGTCATTAGCGACCTCCCGCCGACACAAGCCGGGGCACGCGTTCACCCCAGCCTTTGCTGTACTGAGGTCTTTAAGAGGTGTGGAAGCTGTGAGAAGGGAACTGATGAAACCCTATCTCAGTGTCACTGTTGTGGGGTAAAACCCCAAAGAGATTACAGAATCAGATTGGAGCGCTTCCCCAGGCTCTGCAGAGCGGCTCTCCTTTGCCTTCAGCCTAACTGTGGATTTGCACTCCTGGCTGTTTTCCTGGCCATTAGCTGAGATGGAGGAAGATTTACCTCAAGTCTGATACGCCGAAGATGTGGGGCTCAGACAGGGGCTCTTGCCACAGCGTGCTAGAAAGGAAGAAAACAGAGCGGAGCTGGGAAAATAAGTCAGAGCAGTGAGCACCTGGCTGGCAAAGCACCGTGTGCCCTAATTTTTGAGCCGCAGCCGCTAGGTCCGCGGTGGGTTTAGCTTCTCATCACAGTCTTTCTCTAGGAGACGGCTTGTTTTGCCTTTGCCTGAAGCCATCCCTGGGTATTAGATCTCGATGGGAAATCTGTTTGCTTAAGCATGGAAAAATTACAGTGCAAGAGTGGGTGCCACGGTGTGAGAGGCTGCAAACGCCCGGGCAGGACCGGTCCGTGTCCAGGAGGTCGGAGTGGGCTCCCGGGGCCAAGAGCAGCATGTGGGTGTAACAGAGAGTCGGAAAGGGAGGAGCCCCTCATCCTTAGAAACTGTACAAGGCTGGCTGCCTTCAAAGCAATTTCCGAACATTAACTGAGCTGCACAAGATCCCTGGAGGTAGTTAATTAAGTATCATCTTCTTTTGAAGGATGGAAGGGAGGAAAAAAAAAAAATAACTGCGGGCAGAGCAATGTAACGTGCCCAAAGGATGAAGGAAGCAGCTATCAAAACCCGGAGCAGCAGTGGGCTGTTCCCAGCTCCTCACCCTTGGCTTCCAAAGGGGGGCCGGGCAATTTGGTTTTAGCAGGTAATCCTTCAGCAAAAAAAGATTTAGAGTCTGCAGGAAGATTTTATTTTTTTTTGCTTTTGGCTTTACGGCCACTTCCCATCCTTCTGCTCGCAACCACAAAGTGGACCTCGAGAGCCTCGGGAATGAGAAAATTCAAAATAAAGGTTGGAAGCAAGGGTTGCTGCAAAAAAATTGGTGTTAAAGATTGAAGATGCTGGGTTTTGCCTCTTTGCCTGCTCTAGCTGTAGCACAATACTTTCTTCCACATTTTTGTGAATATTTTTAGTAACATCTAGCTAGATCATTGTGACAAACTGCCTTTACCAAAATAACGACAATAACTTGTTGTGGCTAAAAATTGGGCTTTCAATAAATGAAAAACAGAGAAAAACCCCAAACCAAAACCCTACTCTTAAGCTTGTTTTGTCGTTTGGTTTTTGATTTTTGTTGTGGTTTTTTTTTGAGTGGCCAGTCCTTAGGGCAAAGTGCAATTTAAAAAATACCTACAGACACATTTTGAACAAAATAAATTTTGCTCAAAATAATATCTACTACTTTAAGTATCACGTTTGCAAAAACATCCAGAACCGTGTCAGCACTGTATGCTAATTTTCTATCTGAGCTTAAAAATAAGCTTTAAGCATGTTATTTTATCAGTCCCCATCACGCTGAAGCAGTAATGGGCTCACGGTCCCCATATAGCACGATGTAGTGAGATGAAGCTTCAGAAGCTTTTTTCCAAGACAGAGGAGCACTGTATGAAGAATCAGCTCCAGCAAGTCTCACAAGGGAGGCTTTGTGTGGCAAAAAGCTGTATTTTTAGGTCAGCTCGGCTAAACTGAAGGAGGTGATTTGTGTGTTAAATAGAAGGACCGCCTGGCTTTTAAGCTCAGCCTTTTTTTTTGCGGTGCAGACATAAGTCATGAGCCAGAGCCATGCGGACTGCTTTTGGATGGTGTTTGTAACCAGGATCACACGGCTACCAGCAAGAGGCAAGTTCTTGGTCCCCAACGTTTAATGAAAGGTGTGTTTCTGCAAGGGGTGACTCCAAAACTGACGCTTTCATGCTCCTCTTTTCTCCCAAAACAGTTGTTATCTAGCATTTTAATTGAGTAGCAAGTTAATAAAGTAATTTTGGATGTTAAATCATAAGCTGCATAAAACCTAGTTTGATCAAACGGGTCATTTGCAGTCTGCCTGGACCACCAGCTGATGCCAGCACGGGGATCTGCTGTGTCTCAGGGTGACTTAGGAGGAACAGGGAAATTCGAGTCTGGATCAGCAGCACAACGGGGTTTTGCTTAACCCCATCACTGAGGGTGTGCGTTAGCAAAGCGCGCTGCTGATGGGAGGGCAGCAGAAGGGAAGCTGCATGGACCAGAATGAGAGAAGCTCTGAGAAGGTGAAGGATTCCCCAGTTGAGCCTCACTGAAACTCCACGAGGGTACAAGAGCCATCTCAAAAGTGCTGCTGCAGAGATGACACCTCATTCAGCGTCTCCGGCAGGAGACATGAATACACACGCTCAGCTCCCTTGCGGAGGCTGAAGTCCACTCTGAGCAATGAGTTAGCACTATTCGCTTTGAGCATTGCTTAAGCCATCAAAACAGGATTTAAATGAAGCTTAAGCAATGCGTGGGGTCCTGCAGAGACCTTCTGTCCTCTGACCAGAAGCCCTCAGCAGAGCTAAGGAGGAAGGAAGGTTCCCTGGATAAGGGCAAAAGCCAGGCAGAGACTTTAAGGGGAGACAAAGGAGAAGAAAACAGATTAACCAGGGGGAAAGGTAGAAGGGGAAGAAGCCAAGGCTTTGTTTTGCAAGTGAGATGCCTGATTTCTCCCATGCTCCTGCTCTCTGGAATGATGAAACAAGGTGCTCAAGGGATGGGGCAAGGAGGGAATTACACCAAGGAACAGCCAATCAAATACATGTTGGTCTCCTGTCAATGTGCCAAGTGCCGTATTTACCCTCACTTCTGTTTTTGCAGACCGCTCAGCTGAAGCTGGATGCACTATCAGCCACAGCCAGCACACGCTCAAGCCTTTCTGCAGCGATTCACAGGATGAGCCGTTCCCACAATGTGTCAGTAGGTGGCAAAAAGCTACAACCCTTGTGCTAAGCAAGAAATAAATATTTTTCTTACTCCTGCAAGAACCGGAGATATCTGTGGGCAGCTCTGTCCCATCGGTGGAGATGGACCATGCTCCCCCTGGGCCAGAGATCCCTGCAGCAGCACTGCTGGGAGGGAGGGGGCATCCCAGAAAGGGCAACATCCCATATCAGGAGCAGGTAAAGAGGATCAGAAGAGAAACCGGAGCTGCCTCCCTCCTCTTAATTCATCAGGGGACCCTTGTGCCTTCTCTTGACCTTGCTCAGGAATTATTTAAAGAAAGCTGGAAACCCTAAGGGCCTCATTGCTATTTCTGGCTTTGGAAAACAATAGGTTTAGGGCTGTGCTATTGCAGCGCAGTCTGAGGATACCTCGTTAGACCAAACCAAAACGTTCCATGGTTGATACGTTTCAAGCTGATGATAATACTTTAATCTTCATGTACAGCCTGAAACAGAGCTGCTCAAGTCACCGTTCTTGGTCGCTTTTCTCTCGCGGCTTTGTGTAAGCAGATTGAAGCAATCCCAGTTACGTGTCACACGCCTTCCAGTGAGGCAGGACAGATAAAGGGTTTAATAAGGTTAGTGGATATATCCCAGTGCCTTTGACAGTGGGGGGTTTTTCTGCTTTTGAATGTGTTCATGTGTTAGGGAAGGGAGGATGCTGCATGATGCTGAAAGCTTGCACTCCTGAGGAGGTCAAATACTCTGAGCACCAGGTGGGACAGAGCCCAGGCAGGTTGGAAAATCACATTAATCCAGATGGGATCCAGTTACAGCGTGGCTTTATTCAACTTTATTTACCTAACACGACTCTTTACTAAGTGTAAGTAAATAATTTTTCTGCTCAGGAACAATAACAGAGATATTACAGCAACCCTGGCTGTAAAGTCTCTGAAATGCCTTCCTGCTTTTTTAAGTACAGAGGTAAGGTTCATTGACACTTCCTCTTATCAGCTGTACGTTTAATTGCTAATTATTTTGCCAGACATTAACCGCTGGTGCTGACTTTCCCCAGCTTGGTTGTCTGCTTCAGGCTGAGCATTATCATTTTGTTTTAATATTTCAGGAAAACCGGTTCAGCTAACCCTGAGCTGGAGGAACCCGGGTTGCTCTGGCCATGCTCATACCACCAGCAGAGACATCCTATAATCATTTCACCGGGAAGATCAAATATCCTTGTGCCTTGGGGCAGGGTTCTATCTGACCGCCACCTCCCCATTCTTCAGGGCTGTGCCATGCGCAGATAACCCACAGCCACGTCATTAACTGCATAAAACCTCCAGTCTTTGTCATTTTGGTGAAAACTGACAATGTGAATTCTCTGAAGGTGCTGAATCTGGGCTGAGCAGCCTCTGCCTCAGCACCGCTCCTATGGGGAGGCACGTTTAACCTGCAGGATGGGTCCAGCCTTGCCTCAAAGCTGGGTGGCTGGTGTGAGATACAGAAACACTTTTCACCAGCAGGTAACTTCCGCCATTCCAGGATAGACAGGGGAAACGTCACCCTCTCGAGATGCCCCTTGCTCCTCCTCTTGTGCTCTCAGCTGTAAACAGAGCAGGTGACTGTTTTTTATCAGCCTCACAGCCTGTAAGTGGCCAGAATTACGTCCGACAAATCCCACTCTGCTTCCCTGCTCTGAGACCTTCCCTCTTGGCTCTTCCTCCTCTGACCTGCTCTGCACCACCAAAATCAAACCCCGTGCAGGTTCCCTCATCGTTATCCTTTAAAACTCATCCCGCCTCCGTGCCTGCCAGCCGGGATGCAGCAGTGCTCCAGCCTCTGCTCCCCGGGCAGGCAGGCTGGCGTCAGGGCGAGGGGCTCTGCTGAAACACAGGCATGGCTTTCTGCAGTGCGTGACTTGGATTGACGCTGTGTGCGCTCAGTTACACTGAGTGGCAAGCTTCATCCTCTCCATAGTTGGCTGTAATGACTCAGCCTTCAAATGTTGAGCTAATATCGAGCATTTGGAATCGGCAGTTATCCAGAGAAAAAACAGCTCTGTAAAGTCTTCCTTGCTGAGTCGCAGCACATGCATTGTGGGGGTTTTTTCCATCTTCTCTAATTTGTAGAAAAGTCAAAGTTTCACCTTTAGTAACAGCGAAAATATTTTTCTTTCCAGCCTCTGGAAAGGATGTTAGAAAGCATGAGAAGAGGATGAGGTTCCATCTGCCTCTCTACAGGTTATGATGAATTAATACAATTGAGAGCAGTACAGTCAAACAATTTTGAGCACCAGAAGTAGAAAGCGGGTGTGCTGGTCTTACCACCTCCAAAAGAGCAGATTTTGCACCCTGTATATTCATAAATTAATGCTCAGAGTCTCTTCTCTGCACAGTCTGTGATATGGATCGACTGGTCCACATGCCTTTCTCCGTGGGCAGCACTCTTCCCCAATGCTGGCAACATGATTATTGGAAAACTAATAAGCTCTATCTGAGATAAATTGCATTTCCACCAATTATAGCTTAATTGTTGACAGATGGGAACACAGAAGGGAGATGTGTCACATCATTAAGAGGACAGGTGTATAGACAAGTGCCAGATGAATTGTTCCAGCCCATTAAATCATTGACCTTTTCAGCATACCCTCAACATTGAATTCAACGCTCTCACGATATTTCCAGCTCGTACCCGATGACCGTGTTTATCAGCAAAGTTCTCAGGGGTGTTTTTAAAACACACAGACTCCAGACACGGACTCATTAGCCACAAGCACTTCTCCTTTCTCATTAAAATCAGTTCTCCTCTTCTTCCTTCTCTGTGTCGGGGTTTGGTTTCTTGGCTTTTCAGCGAAATTATGCATGGCGTGTGGGCTTTCTCCAAAGAGCGGTTTTCTCCATGAAGCATGTAGTCCTGGTGTAAGGGGCTATACATTTAGGGAAGTCAAAAAGAGAGAGAAAGGTGAAATCAGGACAGAGAAGCTGGGCAGCTGTGCTGGAGGCTCCAGCTTTGATTTGGGGCTTTGGCTGTGATTTCCAGCTCCTGCTCTGCCTGGGATTTTCAATAAAGCCTGAGAGAGACAAATAACTAAATACCATTGAAACTGAGTCAGCCATGGGTGTCTAATTCCCCTAAATATGTGTAAAAATGCGTCTCCTCCTCTTTTTCTGGCTATGTAATCCGCGAACCTGAGGGTGCGGTATGGACATACCCAAAAGAGCTTTGTGGGAGGTAGTGCAGGTTCGAGATAGTGATGCGGGACATGCCTCATCTGCCCTGAGCTACCCAAACCCTGCGCTGTCCTGGATATTTGAGAACTGGCTCCCAGTCTAGTTATTCTGGATGTCCTGCCTTGAAAAATGAGGATAAGATTTCCACCTGAAGGAAATGAAAGCTGCTGTGATGATAATCGTATTTGTTACTCCTGGGGTCCCGTCCTGAGCCAGTGAGCTGATTTGATGATGCATTACCCTCTGGTAGGTTTTAGAGAGACCAAGCGGAAAGCCACCCAGGGACACAAGCAGGAGGTACGAGGAAGAGTTAACGCCCTTCTTCAGCTCTGCAACTTCAAACAGAGGTAAAATCGATGCTGGGAATCAGGCAGGTCTTTTTCCCAGGGCCAGGGCTGGCGGTGGGCTCTCTCCCTCCCTTGAGTAGCACCAGTCCCCCACATAGCCAGTTGGTCACAATAACTATAAGATGTGTAACTGAAATCCCAGGAAATCATTTTATATCTCTGCTTGAATGATTTACTGTGTTCCACAAAGATGATGCAGCTTTACTGAGGTGGCCTTTACAGACCTACAAAGACAACCAGACAGAGATGGGAGAACTGGGTGAAGTTCTCTCTTGGATAACAAATGATTTCATAAGGAAAAGCAGATAATTTTATAAAAAAATAAAGTTTAGGAGAGATGGAAACTGCATGGATCTCTTTGATAGACCTGGTACTCTTCATATAACCATCTTTTTCAATACAGTTGGAAATGTCAGGTTACAACAGGGCAATTTGTTCAAATTCTCAGTGGATGCAGCAGCCTTGACCAGCACCACCAGGGTACGTGTCTGCAGGGCATGCTGGAGATCCCTCAGTTTCCACCACTCACTGTGCAGCGCTGAACCCTGGACAGAGGAGGCAAGTGAACGAAAGCCAGCTTTTCCAGAAGATTATCCATGAAACTGGGAGATAGTACTGAAGAAAGTACACATATTTCTGTGTCCGGGGCAGGGAAGGAGACAAAATTAAAAAAAAAAAAGTCAAAAAGGAATTTTAGAAATACCAGAATATTTATTTTTAAAGATTTCCTAAATGAATCATTTTACCTTGCATTTTGAACTGGGGTTTTGTGGTTTCGAAAAGAATATAAGGTTAAAAACAAGTTAAACAGAAAGGTTGAGTAACCCAAAGGCAAGCAAAACATTGCATTTCAGTTTGGAACTTAATATTTGGGGTTAACCCAGAATATTTTCCAGCTTCTGCTTGGTTTTTTGCCAGCCTCCTCCTCCTCCCTCTAACCCCACTTCATCGTTGCTCAGTCCAAGCCATTTTTTCCCTAGATATTTTGATTCAGCCACAGTTATTACTCACTCCACATCAGGGATCTCCTTATTCCCAGCTGTCCTTTCCACTGGCCGATACTTCCAGAAATGCCGCTTACTGCAAACGTCGTGTCTCCACCCTCAGTCCATCCAGCCGGGGGGGTTTCAGCCCCACCAGAGCTGGGGCCTGTTTCTTCAGCACGTCCCTCTCACCCCAAGCCATGCCACTAGAAATCCTTATCAAAGAAGTCATCAAAGAGAGAAACTCTCTCCGTCTTGGTTCTCACAAGCCTAGGCTGGTGGTAAATCTTCTCTTCCCTTTCCCACTCGTCGGAGCCCGTGCTGGAGGTGTCCCAGAACGGATCCCTCATCCGCGACTCCCTGCAGAACCACAGGTCAACCTTCCTGCTCTTGCCTGGAGAAAGTTCAGACCCATCATGCTGCCTGGAGAGTCCTCTACCCCACGTGTCTCCTTAGGGAGAAAAAAAAAAATCATAATTTTGCAGAGCTGCATGCCCAGTCCCCTAGAGTTTAGCTGGAAATGGCTATGGGCAGCTGGAGACATGTAAAGAAGATCCTGAGAGATCCCTGTAAGACCAGACCCCATGCCCAGGGCTGGGCAGGGTCAGGTATGATATACTCAGGATTATATTTGGAGAAGTTCTAGAGTCTGGCAAGAGGCAGTATGGTTTTATCCGCAAGCAGAAGAGAGTTGAGGTGAAGAAACACGAGGGAATAGGAGCAGCCAAGTCTGTTCCCCTGTCTCCTGGTGAAAGTTCACCGGCAGACAAGTTTTTCACTGATTTAAGCATTTTTATCCTGGGCGATACGTTTCCAGCCTGTGCTAAAGGTTGTCACGTGCAAGCAAAGCTGAACAGGTCTCGTGACTCAGAGATGACAGTACGAAGTGGCGGCTGAGATTCGCTTCGATTTCCCCTTCGCTGGGGACAGTAAGGTCACCTTGGGTGCCCTGGCATCTCCGACCCCCCCAGCTGCTCCCCCAGCTTGCATCAACCAGTGCCCCAAAGATTAGATTGGAGTCACGGCCAAATCCAAAGCCCTGCAGGTCGGTCCTCCAGAATTATTCTACGTCCATTCCTGCTGCTCGCCCATCCTCAAGGCGCCTGGGGGAGTGAAAAGCCCCTGCTCAGTGTTTGCTGGCATTGCTGGCACGCAGACCATGCCTGAGAGCTGCCGCCGTTAAATTAATTTCACCTGATGCGTTTTCACGTCAGACGTTGGAAGTAACACAGAGCCACGGCTGGAAATCGTTTAACCGGGAACATCTCACCTTAATTACACATCACCCAGAGGGATGCAAATCTGTGATGGAAATTGCCTGGCTCTAGGCAGTGGGAAGCAGTTTCTATATAAAACTAAACCTAAAAAGTGAGTAACCTCAGTGACTGTAATGTTTAACCCACGGTCACTTTAGGGTGGCAGGAGCCCAGACGTTACACCATGCAACATATTGGTGGACCGTGCAATGATGAAGCCTGGAGCAAATCTCTGGCAGCTGTTGCTTAAGCAGCTCATTCTCCATTTCCTTCTCCTGCTGAGCCCGGTTCCAGCTTCCCGATGTGCCCAAGGCTGCTCTGCCACAGAAGACTTACTGCAAGGTTCAACACCCCAAAATGTATGTGGGTGCCCTCCTTCGTGCATGTCAAGGGGGAGAGACAAGGCTGACTGTTCTCCCAAAAAACAGTCTCACAAGGTCCCTGAAAATAACCAGTGATCTCAAATCATCCAGGTTTCCCTTTTGCTGCAAGGGAACGTCACACTTCCTTTCTCCAGAGCAGAAGAATTTGAGACGTAACCAACGTGGTGCAGTAGAAGAGCTCTTCTGAAGCCCACCCTGCTTGACCCCAGCTGAAGAGTTGAGCTGGTTGTTTGCACCATATGCCCTGGCATATTTTGCCAGGGAACCATGCAGTTGTGTACCCACCGACGGCTGCAGCTACCAGCGGTTCAGCCCTGCGCTCCCTCCAGGAGGGACCAGCTCCGTGCCTGCCCGGGGCAACGCTGGCTTAGCGTGGGGCTGGGGCTTGGCTTTGGCTCCCCAGCTGAGGACGGATGCATGTTGTGGTGGAGGCTCTGCCAGAGTAACTCACGTCTCGTGCTTGGAGGAGAGCTGGCAGAGCACATTTTAATGGGCAACTGCCAACCCTGCCTGAGTGACCACCGCGATATTGTCACAGCCTATGTCCACCTGAGCATGCCCCAGGCTCGGGCAGGAGGTGTCCAGTGCTGGGGCAGAGGGCAGGGGGCAAAACCTGGTGTAAAGGTTGGTCTTCAGGCAGTCGTTTTCCTTTTTTTTTTCTCCTTCACCCCTTTGGCCATCAAGTTGGTGGAGCTTCAGAGGTTTCCCCCAGCCCACGTATGTTCACCTATGCAGCGGTCTATACGCTCACCTCCTGGGACGCTTTTGCCCAATGAACTCCCTGCCTCTCCAAGGACATGGGACCCCAGGGACACCCTCTGTCCTTGTACTCAGCTTGCTGTGCAGGGCACATGTGGGACATGCTGAGACTTCTGCCAGTGGAAACCTGCTGCTGCAGGGGCCTGGCCCTGGGGTCTTTGCTTTTGTGCCCCTGCAGCTATTCCGTGGCTCTTGATTCAATCTACGCAGGTCTGCTTGGATGCTATCAGAGGAGCAGCCCAGAGACCTGCATCCTGCTCCGAGGCATCCCAGCGCTTTGCCTCATGACCACATCTCACTGCTTTCCCCTCCTGCAACTCTTTTGAGCTTGCAGCGTGCCACAGCAGGAGATGGAGCAGTGGAAGCAGCTTCTATAGGGAAACTTCTCTGATGACATTTAAGAGGCTGGCGAGTTTTACATCTCCTTGGAAAATTATTCTACTTACCATGGTCGTCTCCATGAAAACCCTGATTGTGCTCAGCAGGGACGAGGTCTCGGCTTTCAGCACTGTCGCCTCTCTGGAGAGTGTCAAGGACTTTCTTCGGGCTGGATTCCTTGATTTTTTGTTTATTGATTTTTGCCTCCCTGTGGAGATTTCGCTTCAGCTCTGCCTGGGTTTGCAAACAAGTCATCAACACAAGCAGCAGAGGAGCAAACACATTTTAACAGCTCGACGTGGCATATCATTAGGGGGTTGGCGCTGAAAATAATTACACAGTCAAGTCGTTTAACCAGGGCAAATGGCATTTGCCAAACTGGGCATGTGAAGAACATGACCCGGACAGAGGCTTTTTGGTTTCTCCATGGGACACAGCCAAATGAGGGAAGAGTGTTGCAAAAATCAGAAGTAATTACTGATCATGAGGACCCTGGGGATGCTCCCCACCTCGCCTCTGTCTAAACCACCAGGAAAGCTTCATTTGCTCTTCCCAGCAAGACGCTTTAAGCCCCTTGGTCCACAGGAGAGACACCGGGGCTGGGCAGACCCCATCCAAGAGGGGAAGCCCCAGCCTCTCCCCAAATCCATCTCAGCATTACCTCTCGGCACCTGCGGGTCAAGTCCAGCATCTGCAGCTTGTGCAAGTGCTGCCGCCTGCCAGGGAGGTGTCTCAGGCTTTGCCCCCTCTTCTCCAGAGCCTACGAGGTATTTAAAAACATAAATAAATAAATACACCTGCGTTTTCTGAAAGAGAAAGGAACAGCCACCAGCTTGCAAATCCACGCCCGGCCCCTCGGGCGCTCCCCGGATAAAGGCAGCGAGTGTCTCCGTGTATAGCTAACTTGCAGCAATGTATCACAGATTCCCACTGTGCTTGCAGTTTATCTCACAGCTCTGGGGCACGATGGAAAAAAATCTTCATTAAAATAATGTATAGATGCTTCTGCCCCCTGAGGTGTTACCGCTTTGGGTCGGCTGTCCAAGATAATTTCATGACCCAAGGGGAGGAAGCACTTTTGCACATTTGGGGTTGCAGGGGGTGTTTATGGCACACAGCACTTGCAGCCTTCTCCCTGCCAACTGCAAGCAATGGGTGTTCAAGCTGCTCAGCCATTTAAGAAAGTGGTCCTCAAACCTTTAGCCTCAAAAGTATTTAAGGTTCTGGCTCAGCCTCAGATGAGGTCCTGGCTCCTGCCTCAGATGAGGAGGACCTCCTCCTCATCCAGGGAACTGTCATGTTGGAGACTCAAAAACTTTCCTCTTATTTTATACCC
This sequence comes from Anhinga rufa, assembly GCA_013400875.1. Taxonomy (NCBI): domain Eukaryota; kingdom Metazoa; phylum Chordata; class Aves; order Suliformes; family Anhingidae; genus Anhinga; species Anhinga rufa. Next base: position 31,404 of record VZTV01072283.1, on the reverse strand, counting down.
TTTCACCCATGCACCGGTGTTTCAGCGGGTTCCTGGGCTTAGCCAGGGATGGGAGCGCTCTTTGGCTCTTCGAGGTGCCCAAACCATGAGGGAAAGGAGCCTGCAGCCAGCAACGACCTGTGCACAGGGCTCGACTCATGCACTTACCTTTGGTTTTGGGCTTGCAGCCACTTCTTGCTGACTCCAGGGCTTTGCAGGAGCGATTGCTTGTGGAGGGCCAGCAGGTTCAAGCCTCTACAAGTCCAATATTTATAATATTCAGCATTGCTTGTTCCACACAATCATAAAACGTGATATGAAACTGCCTTGACATTTTTCCAGCTCCGATTCTGGCCCGGCTACTTGGGATACAGGAAGGAGATTGGCATCTCTAGCAGATGCTCAGGGAGATGAGCATCTCCTTAGGTGCTTTGGGAGTGGACAAAACTGGGGGAATCCCCTGCATTAGAGTCAAAGCAGCAAAAATCCAGTTTGACATTAGTTTCATCCCTGTAGGTATTTCTCTTCAAGCCTCGACAGTGCCCAAGGCTCCAGCCAAGACCAGAGTGAAGACAAACCCCAGCCCGGATTGCTTCATGTTGAATCTGAAGCATCATTTAATATAAAGTCTCCCAGCAGGTCATCCAAAGGCAGATCCCAGGTACCTGAGACCCACAGCACCATTCCCCCTGTCAAACCAGTCTCTTTTATGTTGGCCTGAGTATGACCTTTCTCTGCAGGACTCTGCATGGCACAAAGTGTCTTTCCTGGTGGCTAATGGAAGTGGGCAGAGACTTGCTTTACGGAGTGCCCTGAGCATGGATTTTTATCTTAAGGACCTAAGTTGTCTCCTTAAATTGTGCCAAAGCTACTAGATGATACTGGGTCGTTTCATGGCTTGATATTGCCAGTGTCCCCTTCTAGGATGGGAGCTCAGTCTGGCTTCCATAAAAATTAAGGGTAACATCATCAAGGACTTCATCAGGAGACGTGACTTACACTTTACATGGGACATCATTAACCTCTTTAATATGACCTGGACTGCCCTCTAAATGGTGACACACCTCTGGGTGTCTGCACTGAATGCTGCCAAAGCCTGAGCTGTAATTCTGAAGCATCCTCTAAGTCAGTGCAATAACACAGGAGAAAAAAAGTCAGCAGCATCATGTGAAGGAGGCATCCCCCGTCAGCCCCGTCATGTGCATTTCAGCATCAAAAAAAGCCACAAAACTGAATATGAAGCTTAAAAAATGGCACTAGATGGCAGCATGTGACACCAGAAACTGTGGCCCGGGCTGCGCATCAGGCCTGGGTGCCACCAAGGCCGCCAGCGCAGGGTGGCTGAAGGCAGGTAAACTCCTGCATCTATCGGCCCATCTCGCTGCGTCTGGTGGGGAAGCCAAGTTTCGGGCTTTTGGCAGGCTGGAAAATTGATTCTTTTCTTTCGCCTCTGTGGACCTCGTGGGATTTTTCTCTGGAAATGCTCCCTGACCAAAATCCTGTAGAAGTCCCTGAGAAGGCCACTTCATCCTGCTCTGCTGCCTTTGAAAATATTCCCGCAGGGAAAAGGGCTTTTGCTGGTGCTGTTTACACTCCCTAACAGCAATGGCAGAAGCACGGGGTAGGATTAACAGTGTTGTGCAATGAGTATTATCAATGTTTTAATAATACATAAATACAGCCGGAATGAAAATAAGCTCAGTGAGTAAAAACTACATGCTGGTAGGAGATTTTTAAACAAGGCTGCGATTCCACGTGACAGTTCAGCGCGTGTAGCTGGGCTCATTCCAGGTGCTGCTGCTGCCTCATCCTCCCACCAAATCCAAGGACACATTATTCAATAGTTGGTGGCCACCTGTGCTCTCTGAAGCCACCAGTCGTGGCCAGAGCCACAGCCTGGGTTTCAGCTGACCCTGTCTGGTGGCTCCTCTGTTCTTTATTATATTAAAAAGACCTTAATCACAGCAAGGAAGGCTTGAGCAAAGCACCCCTGCTTCAGCGGGTTTGCTGCTGTGGGACACGTGCAGAGGGATTGTCACCAAGTCTTGGGAGAGTGGAGATGCTCTCAGGGAGGAACGGAGTGGGGTCTCGAAGCGGTGCAGGGAAGCGAGATCCAAGGATTTTAATGGCAAGGATCCAACCAAGGATTTTAATGGCAAGGGGTGATGTAGGTGCCTGGGAAGGAAGATGCCCAGTGGTAGCTGGTCCAAGCTGCACCCAGTCCTGGGATGACCCAGCACCTACAGGAGTGCTACAGAGAAGCACATGGCCAGTCGGGGCAAATACATCTCTTTCATGGGTTAAACAGCCAAGAAGTGCATTTGCCTCTGTTTGTCCCCGACCACCGACTGCTGAGGACTCCCTCTAGCTGCCTAATTAGGCTGCTGATGTGCTGCGTGCAGCTGGGCTCTCTTAGAAGGGTCTCAGCAGCAGGTACCACACTGGCACTTAATTGCTAATTAAAAGACCTGCCTAAATGAGAGCATGGGGGGAGGGGGGTGGTATTTCCAGCAGCTGGCTGCTTCTTTGAGCAGGATGCTCTGCTGTATCCATACTTGGAGGGGATCTGCTCAAGTTGTCCCCAGTCCCTGATTTTACTCTTCAGACCTCTGTTTGCTCTCAGGTTTGGAGTCCCCAGACCTGGTCTAAGCAATGGAGAAGAAATGCAGCCGAAAGCCTGAAGCAGGGGCTCTGAAGGAGAAAGATCTGGGGAGCAAAGTGAGGGAGCTGCAGCTCTGGGGCACCCTGGTGTTCCCTAGCATCCCTCCCTGACCCTCTGTGGGCACATGGGGAAGGAGAGAGAATATGGTCTTGGCCAAACACTGACAGCTTTGCATCTTAAATAGCTAGCAGGTAAGAGATGGGAAGTTGGAAGGTATTGCTGGCTGGCTTGGGAGGGTGTGGAGAAGCCATGAAAATGCAGGTGGAGCACAGAAAACCATGTGATTTTCCTTGGGTTTGGGTTTTAAATAACTTGATTCATGGCACAGCCGCAGTAATGCAGCTCTAGCTTAGCCCTGTGAGCATGTGATGGCCTGAACCTCACCCAGGCTCTGTATTGTATAAAAGCATCGGTGCATAAAAATATCACCACAGAAAATGCATGTGGAGGGCTTCTTGGTTTGGTTTTGTTATTTTTTTTTTTTTTTTAAATGAAATAGCAACTCTAACCCTTGTGTGGCATGGTATACTAGTGGTGTTTCCTTTCCTTCTTTGCAGAAAATTATATGGATATAAATATACCTTTGCAGCTTTAACTATGTTGTGATAACTCTTGTGTGGAGAAAAACCCCAGTTGCCAGGTCAGGCAGAGTCATGGGCTTCAGGGTGAGGAGGGGAAGGGATCTGGGACGTGCAGGAAGGGGAAAGGAAGGTCATGGAGGACTGAACAAGAGTGTTGTATTTTTTGGCGGGGAGGATTCTTTTAATATCTAGGCATACAGGTATGTGTGCGTGCACCTGTATATACAGTGCTATTCAGGGGAGAAGGTGAAGGTACACAGCACGCGTGGCAGTTCTTGAAACCTAAAATAATTGCTCTATACTCTCACCAGCCCCTACTGCAAAGCACATCTCTCTGCTCTACCTGTCTCTCTGCCCCTAAGCTGACCACACCTTGATGGGATATTTGGCCTGAACAGCCCAAACAAGTCCCGCGTGATGCAAGTTGGATCCCTCCTGCAAAGGGCTGTGCCTTGGCCACGTTAACCCCACGGGAGCACTAAGGTTTGGCTGCAGGTACCCAGACACCACAAAGCAAAGCGGGTCGTTGCAGGAGAGGTGGCCTCGTGGCCAGCACCGGGACGCGTGTCCTCGTTGCGTGTCTCCACAGCGCACAAGGGCTGGCCAGCGAGGCAGACCCACGGAGGCAGGTGGGTGGGCAAAGGCAGGGCCTCGCTGTGCCTTAGAAGATTAAGTCCTCTCCCTTATGCTGATGAACCAAAAATAACCTCTCTGCAGTCAACACACCTGCTGTGCCCCAGGTATCAAACTTGGGCCGGTGATAAAGCTCATCTAGGGATGATCATCTAGAGGGAGGATCTCCTACTTGCATTGCTGTAGGATATTTGTTTCCCCCAGCGTGGTGCTGTGGTGTGTGCCCACGTCTCCGAGAAAGCCCATGTCAATGGGTCAACCAGAGCAATTCCATAGGGAGCTTTTCAGACTTGTCTTACTTGAGGTCTTCGAGGCGGGTGCTGTTTAATGATGCTGGTTTCTCCCTTTTCTGACACGGTGTTGAAAGAAAGGGGCCCTTAAAGATTAGAGAAGAAATGGATGAAATTACTTTTGTGTGATCATCGACTTCTAGGCTGTGCTCAGCAACCGTTTCCTGCCCTATGTTTTGGTTGGCATGTCCTACCAATGTCTCTCCGAGTACCACAGTAACACGTGGTATAAATTATTCTGTTAGCTGCAGAAATAAAGTGCGGATGTACCCGTGCCTACGGTTTCTAACAAATGTCTGCCGCGTCTGTCTGTCTGTCTCCTACTTCCCTCCACAAGCTCTCGTATATCCTATATGTGACAATAACCATGCTCTGTGTCTCCTGTGGCCTCCCTGGGTCCCCTGCGTGACCCAGGGTCCTCTTCTCCTTCCATGGCCTGTGACCATCAGCTGGCCAAGAAACCTGTCTGCCCTTTTAACGTGGGGAAGGGGTCTCTTCTTGCTGCACAATCCCTGAGATTTTAATAATAATAATAAAAAACAATATATAATTAATATATAATTATATATAAACATAGGATATTGAATTGTATTATTATTATTATTATTATTATTATTATTATTATTATTATTATTATTATTATTATTATTATTATTATTATTTTGGTTGAATTGAGAAATATCTCTGATGCTTTTACTGACTGTGGCAGAGCTGGGCTACAGCCAGCCGGTGGGTTCAGAAGTTAGCGGGTTATGGACAGACAGTGGTACAATCACAGGCTGTCATCATCCTTGGAAATCGGCCTGAAATAACGTGCTGCGCACCGGCGATTGCCTGCTAGTTATTAAAGCAGTGCTTTTGCTGAGGCCTGAACGTCATCTGGGCTTGGGTCTGTTCCGCGCTGGTGCTCTTGGGTGGACACTGCTGCCTTTTTTTATCTTGCACAAATAAATATTTGCATGTACAGTAAGTATTTATTTTACAAAAGAGTTTCTTTATCCCACCTATTCTCCTGAAAAACTCTCTTGGTGCATTCAAATGCCATTTTATATGTGGAGTTGAGCGAGGTGTTGCTTAAGTAGCTTCTGCTCCCGTGTGGTATGAGCCCCAGGGTGGCTGCAGGGGAGGAGAGCCCTGGGATAAAGTGGAGGAATTCCATTGTAGTTGATGCCAAATTTACTAGTTGTATTAAAAAGAAAAATAAGAATTTGGAGGTCACCTTATGGGGGAATTCAGTGGTCCCTTTAAATGAGCCCCATGGAAGACTGCCAATGCAGAGCTCTTGGAGAAGAGGGAGAGAAGGTGATGGAGGCATGGGATGAGATGGTTACTCCATTGGATAAATGATTGCCGGGCTCTGCTGAGCACTGGCGATGATTAACCACCGAGCAAAGCTGCGGCTGCTCTGCACATGCAGGCATGGGAGCCCGAAGTGAAAACTTCCAGCACCGGCGGCTCCTCCGGAGACAGACTTCAGCTGCCAGGGAGCACATGCTGAAACAGCAGCTCGTAGTAGCAAAGAGAGGGGGGTTATTAAGTTATTGCCTCTCAATCTGCAGGACAAATTAGTGCATGAAGAATTTCTAAAGGGGAAGTAAAATGTAAGGAGGTCGTCACGGTGCTGGGAACGTGGGACCCAGTACAGGCAAGGGGCTTGGGAGAAGCTTGTTCTGGCAAAGCGTATGGCTTTGGGGAAGTTATTTCTCCCTAATGAGATTATTTTTTTTAATATATTTATTCCCTCTCATCCTATCTGTGCATGTGTCTTGTAGGAGGTTTGCCCTTATCCCCTGCAGATACAGAACCGAGAGCCGAGTGCTCGCTGCCCCCAGACCTGCTCGGTCCTGGGGCAGGGACGGTCCTGGCACACCCGCCTGATGCTGCCGGGGAGGGACCGTTGTCCCACCACGCAGCCACCACCGAGGCAGTGCGGGGCACAAGCTGAAGTCATCCTTGTGACTTCCACATTTTTATTTTTTTTTACCCTTGCACTTTAGTAGCAGCAGATTCTCCCCGCTGGAGGACGCGGGATTTAACACAAGCCAAGATGAACCCTCATAAACCAAATAAACCCTATTCTCTTGGAGGCTTTGCTTATTTAGACAGCAGCTCAAACTAATACATCGCTCAAGTGCTCTTGAGCATATTCTTTTTATTTCTGAAAATGAAAAGTAATAGAAAATGACATTTATTGAGGGGGTTTTAAAGTTTTTTTTTTTATAAAAGTACATGTTTTACAGGCACTTGTTAAATACGCAGTGATGATAATTTCCCAGAACAGGAATATTTGGTTGTTCTTGCTGTCATGAAGTACTTGAAACTCCCTGTTGTACAGCCAGACCTGATCTGTATTCGCCCCACGACCTCCGGCTCCGGGAGTGTCACTGCTATCGTGCCAGAGGTTTATTTGCTTTCACCTTCTCCTGATGCCTCTCGGTGGATGATCCTGAAAGAAATACCCAGCCGCTGGTGAAGCAGCGGCGCTTAACGCCGCTCGGCGTGCGTAAGAAATTAATTTTTGGAAATGGAAAAGAGGGGAGGAGGGTGCTAGGGCTGCAGATCCTCCTTCCTCTGCATTGCCCTTTCTCAAACCACGCTGGTGTTCATGGGGGTTTCTCCCTACGCTCACCTAACATGGCTGTGGGAGGCCATTCGTCACCGTCCAGCTTGTTGTAGAGAGCTATGCGTTCACTTTCAGATGGGTGCAAACCTCCTTCTTTGCCTCTGGGGAAGGTTTGGCTATGGATGGAGTTTAAACCCTGCTAGTGAAAGTCTGCAGGAGAGGCTGCACGATGCCACTTGCAGAAAAACACGCAGAGCTACGCTATTTGGCCTCTACGTCTTGGCTTATGAAATTAGTCCTGTGCGAGACATGGCTATAATTTATTTTAATGCTGAATTTCACCTGCTGAGCACATTACCCACAATCAAATTCTAATTAAGCTAATGATATCGGCATGCCCGGTGGCGGCAGGTGAGCAGAACAGGTGTATAACCGGGAGTTACGGGGCTGCTGTGCGAGGACTTGCTCGGGTGCAGGCTGGTGGCATTGCATGCCAGGTCGGTGTTGGGGAGTGGGATCATCCCCAGGGGCACAACTGATGGGAGCAAGGAGTCTGGGATCTGGGCTCTGGTGACCGAGACACTCTCCAAAACAGGCTGGGGAGTGGGGGGGAATTAGTTTTCCCAAAGCTAAAATGTCCTGGAAGTGGCAAAAAGCTACTGAATGGCATGTGCACAGACCTACGCCCACCCTGCACTGCAGCAAGCAAACCCGCAGCCCCAGCTGATGCCCCGTGGGTCTCTGCCCTGTGCTTCACAATAATTAGTTGATGACCCCCTTACCTGCAGAGGCTCTCCCATACCAGGTCTCCCGGAGAGGTGGAAGTCGCTGGTGAAACATGGGTTTTCCCCACTCCGCCGCGGCTGGTGGGTGCAGGCTGGGGAGCCGGAACGGGGCAGCGAGAGCGGGCAGGTCCTCCTCGGTGTGCATCGGTGCCACCTTGGTCACCTTGGGGTGCGCCTTGGAAGAGCTCAGGCCCATTTTGCAGAGCAGTGGCTTTGAAAGGAGAAGGAAAACCCCTCATGCGCCTTCCTCCCCGAACACGGAGGGACCTTTGCAAGCCACCGCAGTTCCCAGGGAGCTCGCTGCCGAGGCCGGGGCCAGCTCCCACAGACGTGCCCACAGGTCCTTCCCTGCTCAGTTAAACATTGACCCAGCCCTGGCCATTCCCCCGCGGGGACGAGAGGTGGCCGCTGCTGACAGAGAAGTGGAAAGCAGCTCCGGGAGCCAGCTCTAAGCCCTGGGGAAGCTTTTGTTTTTTACCTACAAGTGATTTTCAACTGGGGCACCCCCTCAGCTGGCCATTGGCTGACCTGGAGGTATTTCTACAAGCAGCTCTTTTGCTAAAATCTTCAGTTTTTGGAAGGAAATTCAATTCTTGGAGCACCAGAAGTGTTAAAGCATCTCCCACCTGCGTGGGAGAAGCAGCCTGGGGACAGGGGCTGGCTGAGGCACATCCTCCGCCGTTGTTCCTGCGGGCCAGTGGCACTGCTGGAAAAAATACAGCTTTAGCACAAACCCACCTGAAAACATCAGCCAACGTGAGTCATATTCTGCAGCTTTGGGGCTGCTGCAGGGTTTGGGCCAAATGCAGCAGGATTGGTGCATAAGGGAAAGATGTACGCATCCCCATTTGTTTCTTCCTTTCCATTCCTGAGGTGTATGGGGGGGTTCAGAGGGCACAGTTTCCTTGGAGCTGTAGGGAGTCAGTCATTCATTTCCAAGGTGGAGCAGCTGGAAAATATTTAGGGAGGATTATTTATGCAACAAGTCTACTATTGCAGGGTGGGTTTTTTTTTTGTTGGAAGGAATAGGGTTGCGGGAGGAGGTCAGAGCACCTGTGGGCTCTGCTGTGGAACACATGGAAACCAGCAAACACCGAGTGTGTGAGGGAGAGCCCAAAACGCTGTCAGAGCCGGGATTCATTTAGCAGAAGCTCATCCCACTGGGATTCTTGGAACGATCCTGTACAGGTGTGGAGCCATCGGGGCCTCTTTTGGCTTTCCTCTTGGGACAGGAGTGCTGAGAGGAGGGTTGCACAGGGACATGAGGATCATGGCAGAGCCAAGCATCCAGCACTCCTTGCCAGTAGATCCACGGATAAACCACTTGGCTCCCCCGCGATGGAAATAGGGAGGTTTTGAGCTGCAAAATGCCACTGGCCAGGGGTGGCACCTCCCAGAAGAAATTATTCATCCCTGGAGCAACTGAGCTGGTTCGTGTTTTCAGCCCCAAAGCACCAATGTCGCTTGTGACTTGACTTTACAACAGGTCACACAGTGCATGGGGGAGCAGAGTAGCTTACTCTGCATTTTTTTCTTTTTTCTTTCAAAATAAAAATATAAACTCAACACCTTGCTTCCCTCCTGAGTTTCCCAATGCTTAATGTTTGTTTTTCCTCCCCCCCCACCGCCTTCCCCCTCCCCTGCTGAGAACAGGTAGTTCCTGTTAAGCAGCTTGGGGGAAATTGTGAATTAAATGTACTAATGGATGTGTCAGAGCTATGGAAAACTCATGTGGATGTTAAAGCTAGTGCCTGCCGTGCTGCGTCTGGGCGTTTCACCTGGGTGTGATGCTGTGGCCCTGGTCCTGCTGAAGTCCTCGCAGGGTCCCGCTGCTCCCCATCCCACCAAACCCCTTCTCTTGGCCGGGTGTCTTTCCAAGCCAGATGGGTTTCGCTGCCTGCCGTGCAGTGATTGCAAAGGGACAGACATACCCGAGGCTGATATTGCTCCAAGCGCTTCCTCCGGGGGAGCTCTAGGTGAAGAGATGCTTCTCTTTGCATTTAGAGGTGATGCAGTATCCTTTCGGCTGGTTCATGAGCGCTGGGCCCCACCTCCCCTGCTGCGGTACAGCTGTGGTACACGTACCCAGTGACAGCCTGACAGCACTGCTCACACCTTCACACTGCATCAGCTGATGACCAATATCTCCTAGCAAACCCCTGAAATCTCAGCATCTGTGTAATTTGGAGCAGTACTTCGATCTCCACATGCCTTCACTTTGTAAAGCCAGGAGGGCCAAGAGCAGCAGCTGTGGGTTTGGGGTGGGAGGAGGAAGGCAGGCTGCAAAAAGAAGTCCTTCCTGCAGGTTGCTGGGGCAAACTGAGAGCACACTGGGGATTGAACGGGGTCCCAGAAGGGCCCAATGGTACTGGAAGAGGCTCCCAAACTTGCAGCTGCTTGGCCAAAATTACCCCTTTGTGTCTTTACCTGGGCTCCCCGGACCGCGGCTGTGCAGGGTGTTCGGTGGATGCTGCGGGGTCTGCTGGGTGAGCTGCGCATGTGTGGCGGTGGAGATTGTGGTTATTGGCATCATTTTGACCTGCTTGGCTCGAGAGTGAGCAGTGACAGCCCCTGCTACAGCACGAAGTCGTCCTGTGTTAAACCCCGCACTTAAACCTGCCTTTAACACCAGCTGACGGCGTCTGATGGGGGCAAGGATGGGTTGAGGTATGCCTGAGCTTCAGGCTGGCTTCATCACTGCCCTCCTGGTGATGTGAAGCTCGTCCTTTTCCTTAACTGGGGGGTTATTTAATGCAGCTTTTTATCTGCATTTAAGGTTCAGTTTGATTGTCAAGTGCTCCGCTGTAGAAACATGTGTCTGGAAGGAGCTTTGGTCCCATACATCGCTGTTAGGGACAGTGTGTGGTCCCTCCCAGGAGAGTTGAAAACTCTTTATACCTTTCTGCCACTTCATTTATTGCCTGAAACCCTCCACCAAATTCAGCTGGAACACGTAAGTGATACTGATCTTGCCAGAATTGGATTTTCCAGCAAATTTATTGTAGTCAAAATGAAATCATTGACCCCTAAGTGCTCTGATGCCTTTGTTTTAAGGAAGATACAGGGAAAAGCCCAAGGGTAGGGCAGTGCCATGACTTCAGGAGGGCACTTTCCCACAGAGGAGCGGTTTGTTACTCACCTGTGCGTGGAGCAAAGGCGAGCCAAGGGGAGGATTTGGCACAGGGCACCCACCTAATGTCCAGCCACAGCAGCAGATTGCCTCTGCCTTGAAACATCTCCTTGAAAATGAGTTTTAAATTACTGCCACAGCTGCATGTGCTGCATGCGTTGCTTTCCACTATGTGCATCTTGTGCCAAACCACAGGGAAAGCAGCTGCTTGTCAGAGCATCGCGGCTTATCACGGAGATCGAGGTGGGGGAAAGCTTAAGGTCCCAAAGCAAAACATTGGCCAAAAAAATCCCCAAATGTTGAGATGTACTGGTGTAAGTAGGATGAGAGGGAACGGCCTCAAGTTGTGCCAGGGGAGGTTTAGATTGGATATTAGGAAAAATGTCTTCACCAGAAGGGCTGTCAAGCATTGGAACAGGCTGCCCAGGGAAGTGGCTGCGTCACCGTGCCTGGAGGTATTTAAAAGACGTGGAGATGTGGTGCTTAGGGACATGGTTTAGTGGTGGGCGTGGCAGTGTTGGGTTAACGGTTGGACTCGATCTTCAGGGTCTTTTCCAAACTAAATGATTCTATGATTCTAAGTGTGCGTGGTCGGGTAGGTGTCTCCTATCCCTTTTGTCTTTTACCTGCTGGGAGGGTAAATGGAAGAGGTGGGTTGCAACAACCTGATGTGTTGCAGAGACTGATGGAGGATTTGCCCTTGAATCCCAGGAAACACGGGCACAGGAGGAGACGGAAAGTGGGTGGCATGGATTTTTGCCAAAATAACAGCTAGACTTCATGCAAATCTCCAGCGAGTAAAGCAGAAGGAACAGTAACGATGCGAATAGGCTTGTTGTCATTATGCTTGCAGCACGTTTAGCTAGCGATAGTGTGAACAAATGGGGCAGTGAAGAGAGGAAAATAATCCAGCACTGCCTGGGATACAGACCGGTGCGACTAATAGATCCCGTTATTACACATCTGCAAAGTCAAGAAATACAGCTCATTCCTCCCTCAGCTGCTTGTCGCTTGTATTAATAGGGGATGTTCTTCTTATCCCAGCCAAGGCTGAGGATACCGGTGGTGCTGAGATAACATTGTCTACGGTGCCTGCTTGCTGAGCCCTCCGGAGAGGGCGTGCGCAGGCGGGATGCTTGAGGCGGGTTATTCACAGCACGTTTTGTTTTCCTTCCAGAGAGCCGGGCCCTGCAGTGAAGGAGAGCGTGATAACGCAGCTGCCAGATCAAAACTGGCATTTTCCTTGGGGTGCGAAGAAGATGGTGCAACTGAAATGAAACCCTCGTGTTGCTGGAGACTAAAAGGGCTCATCAGAGACACCCACCGCAGCAGAAGTAACCACGTCTGATCGGTCACTTGATGGGCGTGATTATTGGTTTGCCTTCCTCTGATGGATTGTCAATGCTGGAATGCAAAACAGCCTCCATTTATCGTCTGATTTCTTGGGTGTAATGGGTTTTCTCCGGCTGAAAGGCTGAGCTGCGCTCTAAGGAAAACAATTACCTTCCTCGCTTAATAAGAAAGATAAACTGCAGGTTGGGCTGCGGGTGAACGAGGGGGCCTTAATGAATGCTGAGCAGGATGAGCACTGCTGGAAAGCATCTGAGCACGATGCAACTGAGGGATTAGGTGCCTGCTTGCCTCTGGGGATCTGGGGCACTTGTAGCTACAGCAGTGGATGTCGCCTGAAGCTGATGGTGGGAAGGATGCAGGAGCAAATCCCTCCTGCCCACCCATAGCAGGGGTTGTGGGGAGCAAAGTGGTGGCAGAGAGGGGAAAGCTTTCTGCAGCCCCGGTTCAATCCTCAGCGCCGTTTGCTGTACAGGCAGCAACATGGGGGATGCTCGCTCCTAGCAGAAAGCTTGGGTTGGGTTAGATATTATCTCAGGATGAACAGACAAGGTGGAAGGTGGCTGCTGGGCTCACAGCTCAACGTCCTTCCTGCCTGCAGAACTGCAAAGGTGATCGCAGGTCCCTGGGGATGGGACGTGCACAGGGTCTGCTTGTAGAGAGTGACAGGCTGGTGCAGTAACACGCTGTGCCCCTGGCCATGAAACATCTCAGGTAGGGGAAAAGTGACTCAAACATGGAGATTTCGCATGATTTTCTCTGCTGAATACTCAATGAGGTTCCTTGAAGGATCCAGCCCTGGGCCTGAAGATGCTGCCATGAGGCCGCTTGCCAAAATGTACTCATCAATGCATGCTAAAAGGAAATGTTTGTTTTCCCCACGTGTTCCGTTTGGCAGGAACTAAAATTTCAGTAAAACACATATCTAAAGCTATCTATTAGTGTAAACGAATATATCAACTCCAAAGCTGACTTGAGGTGCCCGAGCTGCCACGTGCTATTTGCTCTCAGCCCTATCGTCCCATCGGTATCTCTTGTTCCATATAATTCACTTTTTCAGAATATTTTTAATGTCTAGCTCCTTTCAAAAGCAGCGTATGAGGAGCTGAGCCCATCCTCTCAAATGAGAGGAGACATGTAAAAGACTGCGTGTACCCAAACGTTACACCTCTGGGTTTAGTACAAAGGGGATGGGTGTTTGGGTTGGTTTCTACAGCCCTAATTCTGCAGTCGTGTGATGGAAGAGCCCAACTTTGGGGTTTTTTTTTTAATATACACAAGTATTTTGTTAGTTCTGCTGGTTGCAAGGAACAGTTTAGACATGAATGTTAAAAGAGAAAACCCACCAAATAGAAGAGTCTCAAATGAAAAGGTGCTTTTGTTATTATTTGCAGGAATTGCCTTGTTTGCAGCAGTACTAAGCCCTGATGGCCACGGGGACACGGTGGCTGCCCACCACCCTCCAGCCCCACCACTGCAGCCTCTGCCCCGGGGACCAGCGATGCCCCAGGGCGCTTCCCCGAACCACGGGGCGCCCATGGCACCCCCTCGTGCATCAGGGCAGCATGAGGGGCGCATCGGGACTCGCCAGCCAGGACGTGCTCGTGGAGAGGTGAGCTTGCAGTCAGCCCCAGAATAAACCGTGGCTTTGTGCTGGGTGTGCTCTTGCTGTTATTTTAATAAGAAACACAGTCGTTGCTATCATACAACTGGTATTATTGATAACAAACACTTCCTTTCCCTAATAATTTTTTTTTTTTTCTGGCAGAAATACCATCAAAAAACCCCCCTACTAGTTGCTAACCAAGCCCACACACAGTAGGCAGGCCAGCAGAGCTCAGCGAGCTGTGTTACTTTCCAGTTGTTTCTATTCTTCTTCAAAAGAAAAAGAAAAAAAAAAAAAAAAAAAGCTTCTGTCTGCACATCAATGCCCTCTCACGTGGCTGGTCCTAGGAATGCTGTAACGGAAAACAGCCATACTAAATTACACAGTGACAGGCTTGGGGAAGGCACTGGGTGGGCTGGCTGGTTTGTTCTGGCATTTGAAAGTTGTGTTTGTTTTTTTTTCATTGGTGGAGGTTAAGAAAAATATGTGTTTGGCTCAAAGGAAAAGCTCTAGAAAATAGGAACTGATGTTTCCCAGGGACACTAGCGATCCGGGATGTTGTCTCTCATGAGAAGCTTGTTGTTCAGCTGGGAGTGCAGCTTTTCTGGGAGAAAAAGAGATAAATAAGGGTATTTTTGGCTTTACTAAAGGTAATCAAAATCCAGTGCCTGTGCTAGGAAGCTGGGGTTGGAAAGCAGCACTGCTCAGTGTGGCTCTGGGAGGGATGCGGGGCTAGTGCTGGAGCCTGGTGCCTTTCAGGGGGGCGAAGCCATGGGTGGTTTCAGGTTTATAGGATGTTTGGTCACAGGCTGGAGCAGACTGCGGGTGTCCTGAGCAGCGTCGGTTCTTTAGCAAAGGCTGGGACAAGGTGTGAAGCCAGCTGAGGGTGTAGCAGCAGTCCTGGAGTTGAGGGTATGAGTCGCGTGGGTTAGGAGACGGGTGCTGAGCCGTGGATTTCCACTGGCTACAGGCGCAGTACGCAGTGCAGAGGTGACAAGCTTGCAGTGCCACGTCTCTGGGCTAACAGCACCAAAGCATGTCCGGGTTACGTGCAAAGTAGCTTTCATCACATATTTCACAATAATATTAACTTAATGGAAAATTAATGTTTCGCATGTCACAGAATATTTATTCTGATAAAGATTCCTAATATCAGTGTGAACATTGGCTTCTTTCAGAAATGAATTCTCAAAGATGCTGGGCAAGGTTTGAAATGGACGGTCACTTTACTGAAAGTAAGTCGACATGTTCAATTTTGGAATTTAGCTGGAGGTATCCAAGATTTGTATCCCTGAGAACGGCTCTACTTTTGCCAGCAAAAGGAGATAAACGATGTAGACTCGATCCATATTTTAAACCCACCAGTTCAGTAAGACACAAGCTTAAATGTTTTTTATTATAAAAGATTTTATTGTAGTTATTTACACCCGTTCCTTGATAAATGTATAAATGTAAACATTTATTACAGATGTACTTCTCTTATCTTACAGTTCATCCCCAGTTCAGAGTAAATGTCATTTTTAAGCATACAAGTAGTGAGGAAATTTAAGCTATATTCACAGAATATACATCTGTGTGCGGTTAAAGTCCACCAGCCCTAAGCCAGCGGTATAGACACTGTCCCGTTAGCTCTACTTCTGCTTCTCGTGTGTATGCTGGAGTCTGTGATGTCGTCGGTATGATCCTCGCTTTTCTTCTCTTTCAAGCTGTTGATGAACCTCAGGGTTATTTCATCCCATTCCTCAGGGAGCAGCATCAGCAGAAACCCAATGCAAATGATGATGGTGGCTCCCAACCTCACTACGCTGAAGATCATTTTGTGCTTCAACAGATCCACAGCTGTGAAGAAGAAACAACAATGCCATCAAACCCGCAGCAGGATGACCTACAGCCTGGCACATCTCCATAACCTGCGCGTTCCACTCTGGCTGTGATACTGGCCACGCAGCTCTTGGTCCTCTAGCGTGACCAGCTCCTTGAGTTCAGAGAACAGCTCTGACCTGACAGCATGGTACTGGAAGTGCCACATCTCCTCACTGCCTTCATGCAGGCTCTGAGGAAGCCTTTTGGGCCTGTCTAAGTCTCAAGGTTTCCATTTCTCCTCTGAGAGGGTAACTTTTTATCTACAGCAGGTTGCATCAACGTGATGTTTCCTTGGGCTGCATGGACCAGTGATGGGGCGAGAGCAGCACACAGGTCAGAAAGCTGGAATCGATGCCTCCAGGCCCAGCCTCCCAGCTCCACAACAGCACATCTGAGCCCTTCGGCAGCCTCTTACAGGTACTGTTTCACACTCTGACCTGCATTCCCCTAAAAATAGATGTTTCTTTGAAAACATGCTGAAATACCTGGAGTGGCAAGGCTAAGAGGGTGGAGGGGGAGACTGGAAGAGCAGAGACAGAGGCTATTTGACAAGATGGGACTCCAGAGTAAACTTCCATGTACAGCTTTGGGCTGCTGGCTGGGGAACAGCCTGCCCTCTCCTCTGCATCATATGGATGCGTCCCGTCACTCCCAGAGAAAGGAGGCAAGACCAATAAAATAAGGCGCTTACCACCATCACCAGGAGCATCCGTAGAAGCTGAAGGAGACTGAACTGCTTTTGAAATATGTGACAACAGATTTTGACTATTTAGACAATAAACTGCTTCTGCTGTCTGCATGCCGTGTGCCTATTTTTCCACCAACAGCCATGGTACCTGTACCTGCATTTCCAGGGACGCTGAGCACCGTGCCGATAGAGATCAGAATGGGGTATGTAAGCACAACGCCAACATTAACCAGAATATTGAAAGCTAGGGAGAAACAGAGAAAATAATACATGATTATGGGGAAAAACTCCAGAGTGAAACTCTTCTCCACCTTGACCCTACAAGTATGATATATGCTCGGTATGCACACCACAATGAGGTAGTTGTCACAAAGTGATTGAATTTTATTTTTTTATATATGGGTGTGAAATGAGGGGAAGTTGTGCATGGGGGAAGAGGGAGGGCTGTACGTCCTTTCACAAACTGTAATACCAGGGTTATCACACTCGTATTTCGCAGCTTTGTCGCAGCTTTAATCAGATACCAACAACCCAGTTTTGCTGCCATAAGACATCATTTCTCCTCCTACCAGAAGGCTGGTGATCCCAGCTTCCCCTCGCGGCTGAGGCTGTGTTGTCCTTGTCTTAGAAGGACATCTCACTGATGAAAGGCTGGACCACATACCAAAGGTGATAGCAGCAGGAACTCATACTCTAAAGGACACTAAATACAATTAGCCGACCAAGTTAACTGTGAACTAAGCAGACGGGAGTGAGACCATGACCTTGCCATTATGGTGAAGGCAAAAGGAAAGCTGACAGAAGTACAAATGTTCAGCACCTTTAATTTATGGGTTGGTTGGTTTTTTTTCCATGACAGTGTTCCCAGCCAGCTCCAATTTCCTTGAGAGATCAAAAGCAAACTGCAAAACCTTCCCTTTCATACCATTCCCTAGGGTGCTCTTCCAGCTCTCACAGCCAGGCGCTGGTGCTGTGTGCTGTGGCAGGACCCCAGGTCCCCCTGCCGATCACCCACCACCCAGTCCTGCTGGTGAGTCCCCTACGTAAAAGGAGCAAGTTTATTTGCCCTGCAAGGTTGTTCCCTCCTGGCTGGGATTATACACTTGGGTAGATCTCTGGATGGTAACTTGTCCCTACTTCTTGTCCATTAGGTGCTTGCAGAGCAGCTGCAATTCACATTAGAGCAGTTTCAAGGTGCTCACAGCACCTCAGCTGTCAGCCCGACCGTGTCTCATGGCTGCGTGGATGAGCAATGACATCCTCTTTGTTTCCATTTAATATACTTGTAGTGGAGACAAAACCCTCTTCAACAGAGCCTTAACTACAGGAAAGGATGTTATATCTGGAAATTAAAATGCCCCCGCACTGAATCCAACAGCTATACTGCCTGGCTAGAGGGTAGCAATTGTGGCTCTGAAAGAGGAAGCGTTGTGGAAGAGTGGGGGGGGGAGGTGAAGACCGCAGAAGAAGAAACGGCACCAGCCTCTGCAGGCTAAGGCAAAGCTGTGCGAGCTCTGCCCAGAGCCCTGCAGCACCTGCAGAAAGACCCAGGGCTGTGGGTCCCCGTGTCAGTGCACACACCCCTCACAGAGCGTGCCAAGAACTACCGCATACATGCGGCTCTCTGAAACAGGATTTAGAGCAATCAAGCTGTGCCAGAGACAGGGAAATACCAATGAACCTACTGTAGGAATGCAAAGAAGTGGACACTTAGTATCTTGTTTATTCTCTGCTGTTAATATTAGTGTTAAGGCTTCCTGTGAAAAATATTAATAACTTCGCAAGGCGTACCAGTTTGCACTGGGATCAGATTTCATCTGTGAAAGACCTCTGATGCTTGCGGGGGGGATTGCTTTTGCCTGAGGCTAATTTTGTATTGGGGTGGAGGAGAAGAGCAGAAAAATGAGTAAATTTTTTTAACACATACCTAACCAGAGGCCAGCTACTCCGCACAGGTAACCCCATGGCACAGCAGAGAAGGGGGACCAGTACTCCACCTTTGTAAAATACAGTATGATCGGGGTAACGGAGATGAAAATTAAATTGAAGAAGCCCAGAGTAGAAACAAAATGAGCCGCCTCCCCGAAGTTCGCACTTCCAAGAAACATTTTGAACAAAACCTGCAAAGGAGAGGAGAGAAGAGGGTTTTAGACTTCAAGCCTGTCATGGGAAGCAAAGTCTGCCTGCGCAGAGTCCTCTGCTGCCTTGGGGAGAGCGGGGCATGGGGACAGCCTCAGGACAGCGTGCCACAACTTAGCCCTTTCCTGCAGAATAGTTTTGCAAGGGGAGCTTTGGTCCAATTTCTGCCCCTTCCTGTGTTTTAGCACGGAAGGGGATACTGTGTTATTGCAGTGGGGATGGTTGAGTCTGTACAGCAAAGCTTAACACAAAATGCCACAAGAACTAAGAACCCAAGGACAACACCATTAATGCAATGAAAAGTTACAGGATTTGGGCTGTGCTTGGCAATGTTAGGATTTGTGAGCGACTCCAGTGACTTCCACAGCATGAACCTGCTGTGAGAGGAAAGCCTCGCCTGGAGGGACTCACTTCAGCTTCACAGGCAGCACAAGCCTCGTGGAAGATTTGTTCTACATGAGCTTAAATTCATGCGCTTGAGTGACTTGTGAATGATCACAACAAATTTATCAGCGAGACAACCCAAGTATAAAGCTGGGAGGCAACTTCTCATTCCACTACAACTAACTCCAAACTTCTCCACCTCTTTACACACACTTCACCCTCCCAGAGCCAATGATAAATACAGCCACCTTCAGCCCAACCTGTTTCTAACTCAGACACATCCCTGCCTTCTTCATCCCTCATCTTCAAGAGCAGCCACTCTTTCAAGCAGGGGGCAAAGCCCTGCACGTCTCTAACGCATCGCCCGCACCAGACACACACAGGGGCTCCAAGCCCAGCACGAGCACAGAATACACAAGAGAGCTGCAGTGCAGACCAGGGATGAGCCGTCCGTCCCTGCTCAGGGAAAGCAGCACTACCCGCATTCAGGCTCTCCTCGCTGCTGCATTTGGCAAACCCCTTCGAAAGAGTGTCGATAAACTGCGGTGGCAGGAAATGATTAAAACATGATCCTAAACTCCTTGCAGCGTAGTAATGGAGGTTTCATTAAAGGCTCATAAAGCAAAGTCATTCTGAATATTTGGCAGCTAACAACTAATTACCCTCATAGTAGATTTCCTGACATCGTGACATTGCCTGGTCACAATATGAATGAGCAGGAGGGATGAATAAAATAAAGCGTTTATTTTATAGTGATTCACTTTGTACTCATGCAGTTTTAACATCCAATGTTAAATACGGATACTACTAAACAGTTATGACCTACCTTATACAATGCAGATGTAGAGGCTGATCCAACAGCATATGCTACCCCGATAATTGAATCACCCTGGAAACCATCTGCATATGCCATCATTACGATTCCTGTGATTGCCATTATTGCTGCAACTATCTGCACAGACAAAGCAAAGCAATGTAAAGCTCAGTGCAATTTCATTACAAGGAAAGAGATTATCGCTGCATGGGGTTTTAATGAGTGTCACTAGCTAC
Organism: Anhinga rufa; assembly: GCA_013400875.1. Lineage (NCBI taxonomy): Eukaryota > Metazoa > Chordata > Aves > Suliformes > Anhingidae > Anhinga > Anhinga rufa. The sequence continues at coordinate 11,701 of VZTV01072283.1, read as the reverse complement.
TTTCTCTGACTTGAAGCTTTCTTGCTTTCCCTTAAATAGGGAAAATTATGTATGGTTGGGAGAGATGTAAAACATAATGAAAGTGTATGCGCAGATAGTGATATGGATCTATAGCACTGCAAATTCCCCTGGTACCTACTGACAGAACATCCATCATTAAGTATTTACAGGGTAAATATCCACTTTGGAGATGTGACTCCAAGATTAAGAAATTTTAAGACATTATGCTCTACTGTACAACAAGAGAAATGTTTAGCAATGCCACCAATTTGACTCAAAATGCAAACATTTAGATGCCCAACCTTCCTGGACATGAGTCCAAGAGAATGACCCCTGCACTGTGGAATACCAGAGTACCACTGGGAGCTCTTCCAGGCCGCTCCAGCTGTGCACGGTATTTCCTAACAGCCCTGCCAGCTTTCTTGGACAGACATGACCAAATTTCTTTAGGAAGCCTTTACCTCTGTGCTTAGGTTTTTGGCCTCATTTGAAAATCCCAGAGAGACCTTCTAAGGAGCTTCAAAGCACAACAAAATAATGAACTACACTGTATCGGAAATCCTGGGTCTTGACTCCAAGGACCTTAAGGAAGTGGTAGGGATCCTGACATGTTTTATTCTTTGAAAAACTCCCTCTCTCTACCTAATTGCCCTCAGCATGTAAATACAGAGTCTGATTTTCAAAGGCACTGAATACCTAGCTTCCATGGACTGCAGAGGAAAATGTGTTTCTTCAGACCTGTGGAAAATCACAGCCCAATTTCTGAAAGATAAGGGGGTTTTGTAGAGATTTTTTAAAAAAATTAGTGTTACATTAAACATCTTATCATTATAAAAAGGTTGTTCATGTACTAGAGCTGGGTGTACAGCAAAAGATGCACAAATGCAGATACCCAAAGCTGGCTGTTACAGAATCAGCAGCAACATTTAAGGTTCAGACCCTGTTTCTATTCCCAGATATCCTTTAAATCACACAGCTCCCTAGTGGATAGGCAAGGCAGGCTCTCCCTGTTCATACAAAGGAAGAAACCAATGTGGTTCACCTCGACAGCATTAGCCTCTACAAACACTTCCACACCAAGTGGCTCCTGAACTCGACTGGTGAGCCAGGCAGAGCTTTTTACCTTCTTGCTCCTGCAGCCCTGGTACAACTCCTGAGCCAACACCAACGTGAGGTGGACGCTTGCTTCCTGGAAAACCTCATTAAACTTAATTTAAGAAATATTTACTACTAGACAAGCCTAAGCTTCTCATGCTTCAAGGCATCTTGATCAAATCATGCAGAGAAGAAGCAGAGAAGCCTGACTTTCAGATCTCACACAGTTTTACCAAGAGTCCCAGAAAACCCACTGACACTCATACCAAGCAGATGTGAGTCAGACTGAGGCAATAAGCACAAAAATCCCACAAAACAGTTTCAACAGAGCCAGTCAGTAGAGCAAAACCATGTTTCAAGGAACACACAGGACAGGGACACATGCCTTGCTCAGTTAAAGGTGTCCACACATGGAAGACAATGGGGAACGTTAGTGCTCCTAAATCCCATCGGTATCTAGACCAACATCTTCACTGGGGAACTCATCTCCTGGGTGTAGCTATAAGTACTTCTCTTTCGCCATTAGCCCTATTTTACCAGTGACTGAGGCACACAGGTACTCTCCTCGCATTGCAGTTGCAATGCTGAAGGCAGAGTCACAAACCACAGTGCATGCCTATATCCCACCTTATTTCTATTTAAAACATCCAAGCTCCAAGCAACAAAGTGCCTAGCTGACACCTAAACCTGAAGATACTGCTGATGCCTCCAAATTCACCACGAAATGGCACTTGAAATCCCAGTCCCCCAACTTAGTGACATGGCCTGGAGTCACAGATGTACTCATGGTCTCTCAGGTGTAATGCAATGGTTCGATGAGATCTGGAAGGGCCTCAGCAACAGGGCACCAGGGGAGACTTCCTGCCCCTCCTTCCCAGAATAACACATCCCAGCAGCCAGGCCACCCCCGGAGAAGGGCTTCAGTCCCTTCATCCAGAGGAGGGACATGGATCCAAGGCTGCCATCTCTGGACTCAGGGCTCTCACCGGCAAGCTGCTGAGGAGGGCAGGAGAGCATGTTGCATTTTCCAATGCCTAAATGGGAATCTGGACTTCACTCCTTAAGTGAGCCGGGGTGCTGGAAGACTTCACCCTGCTGAGAAGTCAGGGCACATCTGGCACAAGACGCACATACCATCACCCAAGATGCAGCAATGCTTGTTTTGATCCCTGAGCTTACATCTACCCAAGGACCTGTCAGCAAAGCAAAGTTAAATTCTCTTAGAAGAAGGAGTTTCAGTCCTGTGCAGCAGGAACAGTCCCTGCAGAGCTTCTCTCTCCTACCTTTGGTGGAGCGAGTAGTTCATTAGTAATATAATTGTGTAATACTGCTGTTCTCCTTACAGCTTATCCTAGGACATAAATACCACAGAAGGCCAGTCTTGAAGCAATGCAGAATTACACTCAGAACCTCTCAGACATCAGCACGGCTCCTCCTATCAGTTTCCAGAAGCCCCCTCTTCACCTGCTACACTGCCTGGCTGCTTTCATCTCAGGTTGCACTACACATCTTGCCTTGCACATAAATTCAGATGTAGCATTTCAGCTGTCAGCTGGAATATTTCAGCTGGAATATTTCAAGCAATGTCTCCCACAAGGCAAACCAGAAAAGTCCAATGTAGTTATCCCCTTCTTCAAAGGGAAAGGATCAAGATTTAACTCTTAGTGCACTCACTGCTCAGGCCCCAAAAGTGAATCCTTTCCTTGAATTAGTGGAAATTAATAGATCCATCATCCCCAGTAGGAGATTCTTCCTATTGGGAAAAACATCTTCCCAGTCTGACTACACGAAATTCAGAGAGCCAGTTTCCTCATTTAATGAAATATTTAGAAAACCAAGCACTTTTTTTTTTTTTCCTGTACAGACTGAAATGATGGACACGTAAGAAGCACCATCTCATGAGACATTAGATAAATAAGACCTGACACTGGAAAACAGCGAGAACGCTATTTAAGTTTCAAGTTCAAACCTCTTCCTGCAAATTATACACCACTGCATTAGCACAGTTGACCTCTGCCTAGTAATTGTCATGTGTTTGCTTTCGAAACCTGAGAGCACATCCTGCAGGGTTCTGTAAGCTGGCAAGAAGCAGCAAGGCCACAGCGAAGCAAAGCTGGTTGTTGGAGCTGACAGCTCATTAAACAATGATTTTAATTAACAGAAGAGGGTAGTAACTTTGTTTTGGAACCTCCTAGGTAAGAAATGAAATTAGCCTGCCTCTTCACCCCGCTGCCCCGGGGGGAAGAGATCAAGGCTAACCAACATTTTACTCAGGAGCATTCTTTTTCCATGTGGAGCACAGCAGTAAATGAGGTGCTGTAGTAGAGAAACCTGCCCCCAGACTACAGCCAACCTTTTGTGGGGTGAAAAATGTCCCCAAACCACTCTGTACCTACCTAATAAGCATTAGTTCAACTTCACAGATGAAACACAACCAAAGGCTCAAACATGCAAACAGTTAAGCACGTGGCTAAATCTAAGCCACACAAGCCAACAGAACTACTCAAATACATGAAGTCTTTCAAATATTTGTGCTCACTTTGAGCCAAAGCTGTCTGGACTTCCAGGAGTCCCAGTGTGACACGGCTACATTATTAATTTGTGAGATGCTCAGAAATGTCTAAGGAAAGAAGATTACGGTGCAGGCAGGGATTGTGCTATGTTTCCTTGCGCAGGGCACTAGGTACTCAAGGTACCTAAGGTCTACCTGCACTACTTTTATAGGTAAATAGCCATATAGTCATTGCAGTATATGTCCTTCTCATAGGAATACTCTTTCTCCAGCTAGTGTTTTTCTCTCTTGGGTTGGGTGCAAGCTCCTTCCCATGCTACAGCATCACTGCTGAGGGCACGGGGCTCTCACTGCACAACGCATGCTGTGGGTAGCTCAAACACAGCCAGGGCAGCCAGACCTCCGCATGGAGCCCCCAGCAGCACTTCCACAGCTAGTCAGTGCCTCCACGGACAAGATTATGCCGTACCATAAGGTGGCCATCAAGACAAGTTTGTCTTTAGACAGTCCATCAGAAAATCCAGCCCGCTAGCCTGGCCAGCAGCTGCTTTCCGGGGTGTGCGGGAGCGGCGTGCCGGCACACAGCTGGGGGATCGGAGAGCCGTCGGGCAGCTGGCTGCTTGGAGACGGTTTGGAGACTGCCTGCAGCAACACCAGGCGGGCAGGGAGCTGCCGATGCTGGAAATCTGCTGCAGCGCCGCTGAGCCTTGACAGCTGCTTGTTCTCAAGCCCAAGCGGATGAAACCTGTCTCGGGTACCCAGGTGCCGCTGCATCCCCACCTCCAATGCGCCGCAGAGGTGCCCGACGACTCTGAAGCTCTGAAAGAGCTGTTAGGAGCTGAGCTCCTTTGAAAAACTGGCTGTGCTCCTGGGTGCTGAGTGCTTTTGCACAAACACTGGCTCAGAGTATATGATTAAGCCCTTATTTCTTTTCATCCCCATACTGTCCAAATAACCTAATTACACTTGCTCTCTGAGAGGCTGGGGGGTGAAAGCAGTAGAGGTATTCAAAGCACAAAAGGCTGGGTCCATGCTGCCTTGTCGTATTTTAATTCTCAAACACTCTCCTGCGTGGTTATTAACATCATTAAGTGCTATTCTGGCAGGAGGGCTGCTGGAAAATGCTGCTAATTACCTTTCCATCACTGTGAACCCAGAATCTGCCAGTTAGCAGCAAACGCAGTGTCTTTTATGTGCAGGATTTGCTGTTCACTTCTTCTGCCAGGTTTTTTGTGTGCAAGCCTCATGGTGTTTACAGCATTAATACTAACACGTATTTATAGCAATGTTTTTTTTTAGTCAGTGAAAAAATAACTAATAAATTAAAATAGCTTTAATATTGTTCATCTAGGTTTCTTGAAGAGGTAGGCTGGAAAATACAAGAGCTATGCTTCCTCTTCTAGAAAGAGGTTGCTTTAGTATAAAAATTAGCTTAAAGGGTACAAAATTTCCTATTTTTTCAGCTGGAACCTGAGATGATCAAGGGGCAGAGGAGGGAACTACAGCCTCCAAAGTTACCGTTCCTGTTAATTTCTGTAGAACAGAACTGAGGATTTCAAACCCTGTTTATTCTTTGAGTTAGTCATCAGCAGGCTGAGGGCAGGTCACATTTACCTGATGCTTCTGTATTTTAAGTTGTATATGAAATAGGTATACACATGTCTGGTGTTAGTGCTGCAAGATGAAACGTCTGTGTCCTTACCTTCAAGGGTAAGGACACACCATGGCTGAGGTCTGTGAAACACTGGTTCACCTCCTCAGCTTTGCCTGGTCTGGACAGACCCTCCACTGAGCAGGTCCAGCAAAACCCTCCCGGCAGATGCCTACGCAAGAGGTCACTTGCGTGATGGCACACGTCTTGAGGTGCTCAGGCCCTGTGCCATTACTAACGGCCCGGCCAGCCCCGTCTCACCAGGACTTATGGGGAGCTGTTCTACTTTAAACAATTGCCTCTTCCATTCTCAAGCCACAGGCACAGAGCTCTGTTCAGTGTGCTGGTGGCTGCTTCAAGAGCTAGACCAGACGCCCGTAAAACAGGATGCCTTTTCCTTTAATTTCTGAGCCCTCCTATCACACTAATAATCGCAAAAAGCTGCTGTGCTCGTTTTTTAAAAAAACAAACTCACTTGGATGAGTGTCCTGATCAGTCATGCTTTCCATGGAACTTAAATGCGATTGCTGCTGGCCCCTTCTGGTCGCAGGCATCACACCTGGCCCCAGCCAGTCCCTAATGAAGTTCAAGGCCCTTGATAGTTCAATCAGTATTGTACCCAACATGGCCATTAGGCCTTGAGCCATTTCAACAGGGGAATCTGCATCAGCAGAACTGGCAAAAGGCCTAGCTAGTCCTTAGCCAAGGTATAAAGTCAACAGTTTAAATTGCTGCACATTAGGAGATTTGTGTATGCAAAATTACAGGAAACATGCTTGCCTTCCCCTAGATCCAGACACACATCATTTTGTTCAGGTTCTTTTCTTTTCTTTTGTTGTTTTTGCAGGCTCCATATTACTGCCAGTGAGTCCTATAACACTTTAGTGCAAAATTCACCTTCATGCAAAACAGTTGCTGCCCCTTTTAAATTACCTTAGGCACATGCACATGTGTATTCATTTATGTATATGTAAAAAGTAACAGGGTGGCATAAGAAAAATACATGTATATTGAAAACAGCTATCTACCCAAACAAGGAATAAAATTGCTTTGGTTAGAACCTAAACATTTATCACTAAGTTTAAAATAAAATTAATTGACTGTACTTCAGCAGCACTGTAACACAAGACCGAAAAGGTTTATATGAAACTGCAAGTTGTCCTATTCTAATTCACCCAATCACACTTAGCTGTAATAGCTTCTTGAAATTCCCACGTTGTATTACCTCTGGAGTCTGAGATCTCTAACTGATCTTCGGGCTTTGGTTTGCATCATAAAATTAAATAAGAAATGGTTCCATGGTATATACATACCATAATGCAGCAGTACTATGGCAGCACAATAGCTTATGGATTTAAGGGCAATTATGAAAACAGGAGAGAGTTGAAAATCAGGCATGTCATTACCCTTGCTCCCATGAACCTGTCTTTCAGCACAATCCAAGAAAGCAAGAAGACAAAAGCTTTGTTACAACAGAATAGGGCAGAGACGTCTGTGGCTGTCAGCTTCTTTAAAGCCAGTAAATACAGGTAGTTAGTCAAAGTCCACAGAATAGAAAAGGGAGCAGTCCTTTTAAGAAAGATTTTCAGCGTCAGACCATCTTCACCAAAAATCCGACTGCATTCCCTATGAAAAGAAAAGAGTTTAAAACTCAGCTAGGATTTTCCTTAGCATTCACTCCAGCACAACAAACATTCATTAGACTTTTATCACATTCAATTAAGTGCTATTCCTAACTACTCTGCACACCCATAAGAATCTATTGTTTAATTCACATAGAGAAAATAACCTACAATCTTCTAAGAACAACAATTTTGCAAATAGAAAAGAAGTAACTTACCTGGAATAATCACACTCTGTGCAACAATAATCCCAGGGGCTCACACGCAGAAATGAAAGTTATCTGTAAGGCACCAACAGTTCTCTGACTCTGCCTTCGAGGCCATGAACAGAGGGATTATAACTGCAATTTTTTTCTCTGTAGCTTAACAATTTTTTTTGCTTTGCTCCAAAACCTGTTTTTCTTCTTATTGAAATATATTCTAACACCAAGTAAGCTTTAAGAATCACCTAAAGATACTAAAAATTACTGCCAGACACTTCACCGTGGTGGGAGAAAGAGCCATTGGCCAGTGAGTCTGAGCCAGTCAAACAAGGTTGTAAGGAAAGAAAGGGAAGGGGAAGGGAGGGGTATTCAACAGATGTATTTTATTACACAGTGAAAAGTCGTGTTCACTTGGAGATGCTTCTTTGCGGACTAAGCTCCAAACAAAACCTTTAGCTTCCCAAACACTGTGTCACACACAATGAAGTGAAATGTTTGTTTCTGAGGATTTCATGAAAGGGAAGGGTCGGCTCAGAAGACACTGTTTTCAGGGACAGCACTCCTGTGCAAAGTGGTACCTGCGTGGGCTAAGAGGGGACTAAGCACGCAGCTTGACTAAAGGCCCATCACTGCACCCCGTGTGAAAGATCCCTACCTTTCCCAAACTGGGAAGGAGGGTTTTTAGCAACTCCACTGTCTGCGTTCTTGGGATTCCTCAAGATATTCCCGATATGCTTCATTTCTTGACATGGTAGGCTTTCTGACACCTCTGTTTAAAACCTGAGAGGTCCCACAAGTGAATGCTTCACACAACTGAAACACCAATGGAGTGAACCAAGGTACCATCAAAACACAACGCACCCTTACATGGCAATATTAAGGGACTAATCTAAATGCCACAAGGCCCCAAAGTATTCAAAGACAAACATGGCTGTGTTTGAAAGATTGCTAAAACACTAATTATGCAGAACTAATTACTAACTTCAAAGAAGGCACTGCAATGTGAAGTCCAAAAAACTTGTTATTTGTGCGTTGTTGTTGTTGGTGGTGGTGTAATAATAACCCTGATTTGGCATTGCCTTTAAAGACAGAATCGGTTTTAGGTCTCCTAAACCACTTTTAGTAGTTCAGGGGAATTCTGCTCTTAAAAATATTGCAGTTTTTTACTATTAAGAATGGAAACTCTAGTTTCAAGGAAAGTAGAATTATAACATCTATGTAATACATGAGATCAACTATGTCTTACTTAATAACCATTCATTCCCTGCTGCCACTGAAATGACCCACGATACAAAGCAGTAATTTCTGGCAATAATAAATTCCTTTCTCAAACTCTGCCAGGGTGTCTAACAAGTTAATGTTCAGGCAGGCGGATTCACTAATTATCTCCTTCACTCTGGTTGACCTAGACATTCTCAGAAGTCAGCCTGTTCTCCAAAGTCCAGAACAGAAATGTTACACATAGAAAGAAAATAGCTTGTATCATTTATCTGAGATGAAAAGCAAATACTCAGTGAATCAAATAAAATAATGCTTAAGTTTGACTGTAGGCTTTTGTATCACTGATTTCAACAGGAGTTAAAGGCGATGAGTTTCCTTGTCTGAGAACAGGCTCACTGGTAGCACAGACTTGAGTGTTTGTTTACATGCAGATACAGCAGTTTATGTTTAAAAGATGTTTTTCTCCCCCTGAGACTTAGGTGGATGGAGAGGGTGATTCTGAGCTCAGACTATATCTCACTTCCATATAGGTGGCCTCTGACCTGGATGCACCATGGCTGTGTCCCCATTACATGACACCAGAGCCAGGGTGTCCCATCTCCTGGCAAGAACAGATCTGCATTGTGAACTACAGACCTCTCCGGAGCCTGATCTCTCCAACCTAGTGGTATCTGCCATCGGTTTTGATGCACGACTGGATTGTTACACGGTTGTAAATCCAACCTGTCTCAGAAGCTGTCAGGATCTGTCTTAGAGGAAACAAGCTTGTGCTGTGTTAAAACAAGAGAGAAAGGCGCTCAGGCTGCTAACAGTAGTGCAGGGCACAGTTAAGTACCCCAGTGCTATGCTAATAGCGTACAAAGGCAACAGCAAAACCATCCAAGCACATCACTCTGCTAGTCTGCAAGGCAGCAGGAAAAGCTCTTCTACAAATGCGCCATGGAGAATTATACCCTTGTCATCCATCGTGGCCCCCCACTGCCAGGGAGATGCTGGGAATAAGCCCAGCACTTCTGCTCCTCCATCCACGG
>VZTV01072270.1:0-12758 GCA_013400875.1 Anhinga rufa | reverse complement strand
GGTGAGCCTGCACTGTGCCTGCACCTCTGCTGGGCTAAACTCCTAGAAAACAGTGGGTGGTGATGATTTTTCCCTCTGCAAATAAAGGAGGTACTGTTGCATGGGGTCATCCCACTTGCTTTCTCTTTTCAAATAGCGGGGTGGGGGGTGGAGGGGTGGGAAATGGGGGCAAATAACCTTCTTGACAAGGAAACAGGGAAACTTTTAACTCAGCAAACAGATACTTTCTTTATTAGTGTGCAGGACTAATGTTTAGTCTCTTTTTATGTGTTTGTTTTTCACAGGGCAACTTAGATGGTCTTAGAGGTCTAAATGTTTAGCTTAGCTTGTTTCCCCCTCTGCCCCCTCCCCATTTGAAGGACTTGGGGGAGACAAAGGAGTGTGTCTGGGACTGGGTTATTCTAGCTGCAAGAAAGAGGAAATGGTATTTAAAAAAACATTTAATTAAATGACAACACTTGGGATTTCATTTAGTTCACATTACAGGAGGAATTTAGACTTCCACTGCTACCACCTGCTGCCAGGCTGAGCTGCAAGCGTTGTTCCCGCGTCTCACCGATGCAGGTGAACTTACTGCCGAACCACTTTCACAGTCCAGAAAGCATGACATTCCTTGTTACCAGTGGGAGGAAAGGCTAATTGAGAAGTGTGTATAAAAGCTGTAATGAGTAGCATTTACATGTATTGATTAGAAGTAGGGCCACCGTCTCTCATTTATCACCACCAGCAGCTGTGAAATTTTCCCCACGTCGATTGGCACGGCTCATATTCCCGCTCCTCTGGTTCTTTATTGCTTTTTCTTCCCCCCACCCGCCCTGAACCAGAGTGCTGATCCACCAGCTGGAATGGGCTGGTAATTACTCCAGCTTCTCCACCAGCTGCCACAATTGCCAAACCGCTGGAGTGAAAAATTCCATCCCGCATTTCCGATTTTTTACATTACCACTGCATAATCATATTTGACGAATAATTAACCTGGGTTAATACTTCAGGGAGCCATTTGCAAGTAAATTGATAAGCTGAGTGCTGTAAAGGCGCACAAGGGCTAAAGGCTTTAGGAAGCTGCACACAACAGCCCACTGACTGTGCTGTTTTAATATGCGCACACCCCCTGACCATCTTAATTAAGAGTGGCCTCTGGGTGCTGTCCTCCAGCCTCCTTACACAGAGCTCAGCTCAGGAGCAGGGAGAGGATGGGAAGTACACTCAGATTAAACTCTCTGCTGTATCTGTCTCATGGCAGTGGTGCAACGGATGCGAATAAGTGCACTTTTCCTCCCTTTTAGATTTAGAAACGAACACTGTTAGATCAGAAGCTTGTTAGACAGAGTTGAAATCAATGGAGATTTTCCCTGCCAACTCAGTGGAGCTGGATGCAGGTCAGGTTGAAAAGCTGTTTTCCCCACCTTTAATAATGGTATGCAAGTCAATGAGAAAGCAGAGTTTAGTCCTTTTGGGAATGTATGTATTTGTATATTTTTTTTCAATTAAGGTGCCTGCACTGTGTTTCAAATGCATGCCTTTGCTTTGGGGTTGATCCTGGACTTCTGAGATAAGTGGAAATCCTTCCTATGAGACTTCTGTGGTTTATAAATCCACTCTTTNGGGTGGGGTGTATTGGAAAAAATATTTTTAGTTTGTTTGTCGGTTTTAAATTAGCTAGTGGTACACATTTATTTTCTTCGTTTTTTGTTCTTTTTTGGTAAATATTTTGTAGCTAAGTAATTTAAAGAATAATATTATCACAAGTGAATCAACAAAAGTTTTATAACGTACTTGTAAGGATCCTGTAAAAAGTAAACAAAAATAAATTATTTGCCAAAAGACAAGACTGTTCAAATAACAGGTCCCACCAAAGCTTTCCTTGCTGCGAAGCCTTATACTTAGCTTCATCCAGCGTGGCTCTTTGACAGATCCTTGCTTGATAATTCAGCAAGAGAGAATAAGTAAGCCTCCTTCCTCTAACAAGACAGGTAAAATTCATTCAATTTCATCATCTTAGTTGATTTCTATAATGTCTTTCTGACTCAAAAAGTCAGGTATTGATTGAGGCCGCATAAAGGGTGTGGATGAGGGCTCCAGAGAATTTCTGTCTTGTTTGTTTTTCTGGTGCAATGTTACTGTTATCCAGGCAAATACTTCTTCCTCAATGTGGCCAGTAAATGCCATGGAAATCTTCTGAAGCATAGTTTCGGGCAGAGCAAGAGGCAAGAATTAAAGTTAAATAATAGTCACATTATTGCAAATCTTATCTGGGTTTTGCTTCGGTTTGGTTTGTGCTCTGTAGCAACATTCCTTAGATTCACAGAACAATCTCATAAGGAATATTAAAATATATTTCTATTTCTGGAGAGAAATACCAGAAAACATTGTCTAAATTATCTGAAAAAAGAAAAAAATTGCTTACTTAGTATTCTCATAGAAACTGTGTGATTGGTTATCTCCTCAAGACTTCCAGCCTAATTTTTGGGAACATCTGGTTTGACAGTCTTGGTGGCAACCGTGGTGTGCCATAAAACTGCAAAGCTGTAAATTGGGAGAACAATTAATGGATTTGTGTATCGTGTACTTGCAATTGCCAGCATGCCCCAAGCTGGTGGCACGTAGAACACTATCAAGACAGTGTTAGCAGTGGAGTTACATAGCAGCTGCACACCTAGGCAGTGGGAAGCGATCCCCAGCCCAGGGTGCTACCTGGCTGGACCCCCTTTGCAAAGCCCTGTGAGGTCCCCACAGGGACTCAGCACATCCCATCATTTGTGCCCCAGGAATACCTCTGGAGATGGTGAATGGGCACATGGAAGCTACAAGAGCCATTTAAGTTATTTCATCTCTACGTGAAAAAGAAAAACTATCAGAAGACAATTAAATAAAAATGTATGCATTAAGGTTTAAGAGATCAAGACAGTTCTATTATTCACTAAGATGACTCAGGAGAGAGATGCAATGGGATTATTTAAAATTAGACATTGTCACTAAGGTCCTGTGAAGAGCCAGGCTTTCTGTAACATGGCTCCCTCTTACAGGTATGCTGACTGTGGGAGCAGAGTTGCCATGAAATTATAAGCCTGGTACCCGGAGGCAACATAATTTTTCTTGAAAGGTGCAGTATCTCTTTAAGAAGCCTAAACTCTAATCATGTAGAATATTATCTTTCTATTATTTTATTTGCTTTAAAGAGTAGGGGTTTATCAAAAGTAGCTTAAGTTAAAATTTGCCTTATCACTTATGTGTAGTGATTTACCCTGTTGCTAGTGAGATCCTAAGGATTTCTGGGCTACTTTGTGTCATTTAAAATCTTTGTAGTTTCAGAGAATTCCAGGAGGAAGACTATTGCTTAAAAATATGATATTTACATGATTTTCAGTGGTTTTGCTATTTTTTTGCAAATAAACTCCTAACTAAGGATTTTATAAAAAACTTCTTCATTGTACAGGAGAAAGGGTAGCCAAACCATGAATTTCTTCTTTAAGCCTCAGGCTGAGAGCTTTATGTATTTTGGCAGATGTACGAGGCCTGTATAAATCCTTATTAGGAATTTGGAGCAGGGGGTTTCCATGGCAAATATGATACACTAAAGGCCACTGCCGTTAAGTCATTGCTGGTCAAAACTCCCATGCACAAGGTGAGTTTGCCTTAGCAAGTGGTGCTAGGAACTGAGGCACTTCGGGATGTGGCCCATTCACAGTAAATATGAAAGGAATTAGCATTTTCAGTTTTGTTTTCCTCCACCGTGCAGCTTCCAAGGTCTGCCTTATTATTTTCATGTAGCCAGATTGTTGTCTGCCTTACTGTCTACTCAGCTGTTTCTGTGAACGTCCGCTTTCAAACCTAAATAGAATTGCATGGGATGGCCTGGTGATTCGGAAAATAAATAAAGAATAACACAAATATGACTATCATGCTGTATTCCCCCAGCATGTAAGCAGTCTGGCTTTTTTTAAAGTAGAGCTTCTGTGCATGCCGGACCGAAAGTCAGCGCTGGGCATTTGTCACCGTGTGTGGTAATGCAGGGGAAAGCAGTTCCTTTCAGAGCTCAACTGTAGCACTAAGTGAAATCAATGGCCAAACAATCTAACACAATTGGTCACATATTGATAGAATTAAACACCGCTGTTAACGTGACTTGTCATTGATCTGACAAAAACAGAGTCCAGGGTAAAAGTCGCCCGAAGCCTTTAGACTCTGTGCTTATGTAGCAAAGGTTGGGAAATTATTCGCTCCATCTGCTTCTAACGTAATTTTTTTTATTTTTGCTGACAATACTCCTCACTCTAGAAAACACTTGCAGAACTTTAACCTCTTCGTTGTCAGAAACCTGCAAGCGTGCAGCAGCCCCGCCTCGCTGTGCAAATTCTCTCTTCATTCAGGGTGTCGGGTCTCTCTTTCCGTGTGTGCACAGGGGAATGCTTACAAAAGTTACTCCAAGGACTGGGAAGCTTCTCTGTGCTAGGAGCGGAGGAAACTGGTCAGAACAGGGACATGGTCATCCGATTCAGCTGCAGGGAGTTTTGCCATCAGGGAAACCTAAAGGGTGGAGTACAGGGCGTTACCGACTTTGAAACAGGGAATATATCAGGAAAGCAGAATTAGGCCCATGCCTTCTGAGGCACAACATAACTGGCTCGTGCAGGGTATATCCTGTTGTCATGTAGTGGCTGCAGTTCAGAGGGTAAAAATACCGCTAAAGATGGCAATTAAGAACTTCTCTGCTAATATCGCTTGAAAATAGTCGACATTTCAGGAATCATTTTTACTGAGCTCCAGCTTTGCATCTGTAGTTTAGCTGTTGGTGTGTCAGAATCCAAAAGATTTACATTACGAAATCTTCAGCTAGCTGGAATAATTGCCATGCATGCTGGAAACAAACGCCTAACGAGCACCTGAAATATCTGAGCAAATTGCTCCAGAATATTTGCAGGGGAGACATGTTCTTAATGCTGCCTAGTTCTCTGATCTGACCTACAAGTCACGCTTTGCTTTTAGGCTGATTGCAAACCTGATAATGTTTTCTAAAGTACCGTAAAAGGAAGGAGCCTGGGTTTGTAAAAGGCATATCTTACTGGTAACTCGTAGTCACAACATGTCAGCCCTGCATTTCTGCACCATTCGCAGTGTCAGCAAAGGCATTCTCACCTGCTCTCCACTCACAATCACTTCTCTCCTCCGCTCCTACAGCTCTTTGCCTCTTAGACTTCTATTTTGTTTGCTGTAATCTTTATGTTGTGTTAGAGGTTATAGGTATTTGACACTTTGATAGTGGGTGTTGCTTCTTTGTTTATCTGCTGGCTACCAAGCAGCGGCATCACTGGCAATGGTGCCGGCAGGCTGTGCTCCTGCACGTGCTGAGATGGCGTGTGGTGCTCCTGGGCAGCCCGAGCACCCCAGGGCGATCAGCAGCAAAAGGCTGCCACACACTTCAGTTTTGGGGGAGAGCAAGGAGAAGCTGTGTTTGCGGGTTTTTTTGTTTACTTTCTTCCAACGTTACAGTTGTATAATAAAAGCTTTCCACCCAAGTTCGGTGTAGATATTGCTGGTGGATTGTTGTTGCCTGTGGCAGCCGCAATGGCAAGATTTGCTGCGCTGTATGCAGCCTAGGGACTCTGAGGCAAGATATCACACCTCCACGGCTCCTTCCTTTAATTCACAAGCCTTGTGAAGGTGTAGGGAGGGAGGGAAGGAGAAAAAACTTTAATGTACACAGTAACCTAGTCACAGAGGGGAGAGTCAGAAAAGACTTACGCTGCTTACTTGCACTTCTGGCAACATTACAGAAGCAGACAGTTTTCTTCTGGGTGGAATATGAGTTTTTCCAAGATTATTAGTAGAAAGACATTTCCCCAGTAGGAAAAGAGCAAAGATACCTGTGCACAGTAATTGTGTTCGCGCAGTCTGAAGCTCTGTGGGACATGGTGATGGTGCTAATCCACCTTCTCCACATCCTCATCATGAAACACCAGTTCATCAATAGTATACGCATCTGAACTGGAAATGTGAAATGCTAGGAAAATATTACCCTATGCTGAAGTAGAGAGCTAATTGCCCATTGTGGCAATTCTCGGTAGACTCATACATCTGAAGTCTCATGTGAACACTAAAAGCTCATTCCAGGGGTTAAAGAATCCTACTGACAGATGGGATGTCAGGAGGGAGACATAATTGCACAACAGAAGTGGTAACCTGTACAGCTTGGGAAAAGAATAGGACACAGCTCCTGAATCTTCAAAAAAATAGCTGTGGCCAGGCCTTTGAACTCTATCAGGAAAGATCACCCTGCCAAGAAGACAGCAATGCGATGTGGCCTTCCTTCGTGCAAATGTTGTGTTCACCCCTCTCTCTCAGTTGTACCCCCTCTCGTTTCCTGAAGTGATCTAAAAGTCCCACAACTTGGTAATGGATTCATGAAACGCCCTAATGAAGAACATAATGTGTGAATACCAAACGTCATACTGCGGTATGATGGCAACAGAAAGAGGGCGCACACAAAGGCTTGCTTTCATCTTCCTGTGCAGTGGTTGGAGTAACTTTCATAGAAGTTCTTCAGCAATTGTGCTTGGGTGGTTTGGATGCTCATAGCACCTGCAAAATCTCTTGAAGCAAGAATAAATGATGTGAAATTAATTTCAGATGTTTCATACTGGATCCACACCCGAATAGCACCTGCAGTTTTAGAAAATAGGGAATTCAAGGTGTTTTTATAAGACATAAGGTTACATTTTTTTCAGTAAGGGCCTTACCTGTAATGGCATTTTCTCACCAAAAGAAATTAAAAGACAACTCAATTTAAGGTAAGTAGACTACACAGATATATGTGTCGTGGTTTAGCCCCAGTCAGCAACCAAGCACCACGCAGCCGCTCCCTCACTCCCCCCTTGTGGGATGGGGGAGAGAATCGGAAGAGCAAAAGTGAGGAAACTCATGGGTTGAGATAAAGACAGTTTGATAGGGAAAGAAAGAGCCGTGCACGCAAGCAAAGCAAAACAAGGGATTCATTCACTGCTCCCCATGGGCAGGAAGGTGTGCAGCCATCTCCAGGAAAGCAGGGCTCCATCACGCGTAACGGTTACTTGGGAAGATGAACGCCATCACTCCCAATGTCTCCCACTTCCTCCTTCTTCCCCCAGCTTTATATACCAAGTATGACATCATATGGTGTGGGATATCCCTTGGGTCAGTTGGGGTCAGCTGTCCCGGCCGTGTCCCCTCCCAGCTTCCCGTGTACCCGGCACAGCACGGGGAGCTGAAACAGTCCTTGACTGGTGTAAGCGCTACTGAGCAACAACCAAAACATCTCTGCATTACCACCACTGCTTCAGCACAAATTCAAAACACAGCCCCATACTAGCTACTGTGAAGAAAATTAACTCTATCCCAGCCAAAACCAGGACAAGTATCATTTTCATGCTGCATTATCAGAGAAAACTCAGAAATGCTCATCTTATTTCATCACTCATTGCAAATAATATGGATTCAAAAATAAAAAGCTTTTCATGTTTACTCAATACACCTTTACCTTTTAGAGATAAAGGTTAAGGAGTTACCTTTTTGCTCTAAGTTCCAAAGCACCAGAGCTTTTTAAAAAATCCCCAAATCTAGTCCTTAGAACTGCAAGCCTATGTTTGCAGTGTTTCTCTTTGAATTTTTTAATCATAAGCAAATAGCAGTTCTGTCTAACAGCTCCTCAAAATTTATGTCAATTAACTTTTTCTAGACTTTACAGGATGCAGGAACAGTGGCAAACTCTGCCCTGAATTTGTTCCTATTTGCTAGAATAACGGTACTTAATTTTAAATGAGGAGATAGTTAAATAACTGCATGTAGCCTTCATATTAACGTTATTCCATCACTTTCATTATTGTGTAACACTCCAACAGAGAATTAAAGCTAAATATCCTCGATAGACTTGCAGTGATGTATTGTGGTCACTGGAAGCATTTTAAACAGTGCAGCCAGCTGAGTGAGGTTTCTGTGCCATCTTTATCTCTTTGTGTCCATGAAGTGTTTAGTTCTTATTACAGCTTACTTATGCAGCCTAGGATTGAAATTTTTTTCCTTTAACTTAGACAATTGGCTGATCAAGGACAACTTTTTAAGCGGGGTTGAGAGATCTGTAATAAATTATCAAAGACCTGTGAAGCCAGCTTCACAATAAATTATCCCAAGTCCCATGCAGTCCCTAGCATTGCAATTGGAATTCATGGGAGCCTGGCCTGACATGTCTCAGGAGAAAGTCTTAATCCTTCAAGTGAAAGCCTGAGAAACTTGGCATGACAGAGTGTATAAGATAAAGTCATGATGATCTGCCAAGACTGTTTTAGAAATTTTGTGCTTAATGGCCTCAGCTATATTTCTCACTCGTATTGTTCCTCCTACAATGGATCTTTAAGTCTATTGACATGGTGAAATATGGATGGGCCAATAGGACGGGTTAACTTTTAATTATCTGTGTGCCACACTTCTCTTGCAGTGAATACCGTGGCTTCTTGGTTTCATAAATATTTCCTTGTGTCCATGACCTTACTGATGTGAGTAATTCCACCGATGGGAGCAGAACTCCCGCTCCCCAGTTCATGGCAGTGCAGGTGCAGAGTGGGCAGCGAAGAGAGGTTTTGCTGCCACTTGCATCATGTGAGGTGGGAGCAATACTTATTTGGAAGCTGCCGCCCCCTTACCACCCTGCAATGTCTGTATCCACTGTATCAGTTCCAGGGTAGAAGAAAGCACGTGCAAACGTGCCTGCAGAATCAGAGCTGGTAGCTACCCAGCGTTCATTTTACTGCAGTTGTTTTTTTGATTCTCAGGTGTATTTGGATTGAGCTGAATTGAACAAGGCTCAGAGGGATCCATAAAATCTTCTGGAAAAAAAATCTTAAAATATCTTTTCTCTACATAAAATTGTAATGATGTTGAAGTGTTTTCAGTGGATGCTTTCTAGCGTAGAAAATGTGTTGCTTCAGGAAGCCAAGACTCTCCCTTTTAGGGTAACATTTATAATTTTTTCTGTAAGAGTGTTGTGAGAGGCTTCCACCTTAAGCCTGCCATTAGAGCAAGATACTCTATTCCTATATCCTGAGCTAATTTACCTTTTGATAGAAGTTTTATGTTTTTGGAGGGTGACAAAGGAGAACATGTTGCTGTGGCAGAGAGACTGGAATTGAATAATTACCCATTGAATCAGTCAGCTAATCAGGGGATTAAAGGTTAACAAAAATCCATGCAAGGTGCATTAATGAAATGTTTGTATGTGACATGGCAAGATCTGAATGACAGACGTATGTCATGCCTTGCAATATCATATGGATAAAGCATCCACCTAGATTTTATAGTTCCATACTATTTCTATTGCAATGTTTTCTAAAAACCCAAGAAGGATTGCATATTATTTTACAGTGTGCTTATAAGCATTGGAAAGCTGGTCAGGAAAGTGAGGAAAATATGTGATGCAAAGAGCATACAGCAAAGAGCAATGGAAGCAAACTCAGAGGAAAGTTTGTTGGCAGGTGATATGTTGTATATTGTATGATGTATCTGTGGGACACATATGACACTTCATATAGGAAAGGCAGCAGCTATGTCTGCACACGCAGCATTAAAGAGAGAATTCATGTCCTGCATAAAGATACTTTGGTGTATGCCCAGGAGCCAGTTTGCCCAGTGATTAATATTAGTGCTATTCTTCCCTTTTGATTGAAACCCCTCTGGAGGGGAAGGCAACCAGTAGCTTCAGCATCAGATTATTAATGTTGCTGACATACAGAGGAACTGTGGCTAAAGTTGCAACGTTTAACCAAGTGAGTAACCGCAGTATGCTGTTCCTCCAGAAACGTGTTCACAGCCCGCAACAATACAGTGTTGTATGACAACACTGTTGTTTGACAGTATTACCAGCACTGAAAACTTCTCAGATTCTTGCAGTTCTGAGTAAAATTAATACCAGTTAATTTTCACAATTAAATGTTCATTTTTTTGTTGACCCAGGTGGGTTTTTTTAATAGAAGCAATATGGGAGGGTGATCCTGGCCCTCCTGTTTCATCTGCATGTGAACCACATCTAGCCTTGTGTGAGACCAGGAGTATTGTAAGCAGCTTCCTTCTACTGTAGCTGGTAGATGGGCCTGGATTTCTGAGTTCTGCACTGCATGGGTTGTGCACTGAAGTTGCATTCAAGATGCCGAAGCACAGGTCAGGTAAGGCTGTATGTGCTGGCGCTGGTCTCTGGGAGGACCGAAGACTGCTGGGGCTGACCCAGACACACGAGTCCCACATCACTAAAACACCAAGGGTTTGTGCCAGCTTTCTTCCCATTGTGGAAAAGAAATGGAGCTATTTCAGTAAAAGAAGATGGAGAGGAAAGTGCACCTTAGAAAATGCAAGGGTATGGTGTCATGGGGCGGTAGCTTGGGAAATGAGAGACTCTGTTTGTGTCCTGAATCAGATCTTAGAGCTCCCAGACTCAGTGAAGTGCGGAAACCGCTGGGGTGCTGACTGTCCTTAGGAAGCCTGGTCTGTTTCTTTCCCCCTCCGGTTCTGGTTTCAGCCTGAAATGTCATTCTGGATGTAAGAAATGTGTGTTCTGCTATACATTGAGTGTGCCCTTCCTCTTCTGCAATGGAGTTTTGGTGAAATTCAGTTAACTGGTTTTAGCTACTTTGGCATTTTCCAATAAAAATAAAATAGCATATAATCAGAAGTTTTCTACCTGGGTCTACAGGTAGAATTATGACAAATTAATCCCATGTCAGAGACATGGAATGCAGGCTTTATAGCAGCCCTTATCACCAAGCAGGGAAAAATAAATTTTCAAAATTTGGTGTCTTAAGAAAAATTTGGAAATGTATTTTTAATTAGTTTATAGAGATTTGGGAATTAAGTGACATAAGATATTTTTTTTTTTAATAGGAAAATGGTTGCATATTTTTAGCCCACTCCTTTTGGTCAAATTCAGGAAGGTTGAATATTGTATTAGCTCTTTGTAACCCCACTCTTTGTACAAGAGATTTCATGGTGCTAGGTGCTGTATAAATACAAGACAAAAAGATGGAGCTATCTCCAGAAATTACAGCATTTTTGAAAAACAAGGACAACTGAATGGTGCTGGGAATATTAAATTAGATAGTGGAAAGGAAAGGTAAAGAATTTTGGGTGCTCTTCCTACTAAGCACTAGTTAGTTCCAAGATGTACCAAAATGTTCTCAATTTTCATAAACCACAGTATGGCTCAGTGTCTGGAGGGACTGAACCCTAAAATGCTGAAGCAACCCTGATACTGATCAGAAGGAGTTTTGTTAAAGCCTTTTCTTCATTTTACTTGTTCTTACAGGATGGAAAAGAGCAGAGCATACAGAACTAGAAACATAGCATGTATTTTGCATACATAGAAAAGCAAATAGAATAGAAATAGTGAGGCATTGATACACATAAGAAAAATGGCATCAATACTTTAGTCATACATCAGCTTATGAATACCGTATTGATCTGTTTTTCTTACAGAATCAAGACAAGATTAGTGTTACATGCGTGGAGCTTCCTTAGCTATTGGATGCAAGGATTAGTGATTGGAGCATGGGGACTGATAGTCAAGAAATCTCGAATCATAAGTTGGACAAAACACTCCTGACTTTTTTCTTGCTTTCCCTACCTGTTGTTGTGATCAGAGACATACTTCATACTTGCCTGTCTTACAGGTCTGATGTCAAGTATCTACTAGAAAATTTAAGCTATTTTAAAATATTGTATGTGCAGAAAAGGTGCTGTCTGTTATTCTGGTCCCTTTCACACTGTTGCATTTTTTTTGCTTTGTAGTATTTGTACCAATGTGGCAGCCAGAGGCCCAAGCTAAGTGTCGTGTCAGACACTGCACAAGCATGTTGCAGGAGATAGCGCCCCTGTTTCTGGAACGAGTGTCTGCTCTGCAGAATGGGGCTAGGTGCTACTGCTTGTGAGTGGCAAACTCCAGCATTCCCAGAGCCCTTATGCCTCCTCCTGGCAGAGGCAGCCTTGCCTCCTCCATCTCTCTGCTAAGTAATGTGCCTTCCCTTCCAGAGCTTGTCGTGTGTCTCTGCATCTCAGGGATGTGAGAGAGTCCTCTGGTGATGTATCTTATTGAAGGCAGTAATGGAAATAACATAAAAGGAATCAGTTCCTTAGGAAAATGGAGTTTTCCCAGGTATCAACTCCTGGTCCCAGTCTCCTCCCTCCTCCCCTGTGCTTTTTGTAGGAGAGAGGGAAAGTAAGAAAAACAAGTCCCGTAGCTGCACATCATGACAATAGATAATGGTAAGCAGCTTTAGTGGCCTTTCCTGTCGAAGTACTGCCACTCTTCCTGACAATTTGGGCATGCTGACTAAGAAGGATAGAAAGGAGAACTGAGCTGGTACAAAGGAAATACATAGCGTACAGTACTTAAAGAAATTTAGATCACTGTCTTCCTGAGGAAAACATTTTTATTAACCAGCTTTGCTCTACAGCTTTAAAAAGGCATAGTTTTCCTTGTCATCTCCTGACTACATTTGTGTCAAGAAAGTGCTTCTGAAGTAAAGCATGCTTCTGAGTTTATAAGATGTGGGTTTGATACAGTTCCTATTGACGTCGGTGGTTGGAGCTTCTCTCACTGGCCTTATTGGAAATGAGTTCAAGCATGGGAGCAGTGGGAAGGACCTGTTTGCTTTTATATTCTCACTTAAAATATTCTTAGGGTCTTACGAATACTCTAACAACAACCTGCTTTCCCCCTTAGTTACCATTTTCAGATACAAATC
>VZTV01072268.1:546-12131 GCA_013400875.1 Anhinga rufa | reverse complement strand
TGCTGTAGTTAAAAAATATCTGACAAGTTTTACTGACATGTTTTCTGTGTGGAAGGACCTGAAAATCTCATGTCCACTTGACAAGAGCATTTTTGTCATTCCATAGTGGCAAAACAAGTGCAAAATGTGAAGTGGTCTGCACATATGGCCTTAGAGGGCACTGAGGTTTGGTGAGGGTCAACTTTTTTTGGATCTGGGTAAATTTCATGGTCCCAGCTGTCCAGATGATTTGCAGAGGACACCAATATACTGAAGCAACCTGCTGTGAATCTTCATCCAAACAGGTTAATGCATGGCAGGCACCCTGTATGGTCCTCAACAACTTCACAAAAATAAAACTTTGACCAACACTAGCTACCTTGAGCTTTCCTCTCCTGGTCTTCTCATTGACTGGATATAAATTACATGATTCTCCTATGACCATCTAAAACTCTCTCCTTCCATATGTATCTATTGATTCTCAACAGTGCTAACAAAGAAATAATTACTTTTTTATGGATAGTGTGTTCTTTAGATGCTGAATTAGCAATTCAAGTACTGAGGTACTGCCATGATTGCATTTGATTTCTTTTATAAACATAATAGTGAAGAGGCAACGATAGATTTCTTTCTCACTGCTTTCAGCCGCTGCCCAAATGCACACATGTATGTCTGTATACTTACACACGCGTTCATACTGATGTATACATGGACACACACATACATACATTATTACTTTATCTTGGACTGTTAATTCCCTTTTTTCTCTATATGTGTCTCAATTTTTTTTTCACTTGTCTGTCATCCACCTCTGTTTATCAACACCCCTCTTTGTCTCATTAGTTTTGTGTGCTACTTTGGAGTAAATATATGGAGGGGGAGGAAAAAATGGAATTAATACAGGTTGATTGGCTGCTTTTCTTGATTCCTTCATATTGCCTGTTGCTCTGCCCACTGAACTTTCTCCTTTCCCAGGGAATTTTTGTGGTGTCAAATACTGCAGCAAGGTTTTGTCATTTCTTTGGAATGTGCACTGCATTGTTGCTGTAATATTGTTGCTGTCATATTTTCAAACCTCCATTTTAGATGTCTTCGCTAACACAAGCTGGAGTAATTTAAAAGGCAACTTACAAATAACTTATTTTCTGTATTTTATTATTATCACTTAACTACCGATTTACAGACAGGAATGGAGCAGCACCATCAAACTCCTGTCCTTTTTAACCCCCTAGTCACAGGGGACTCACGGTATTTAACTTCATGCTAAAAAATGGTATTGTTAGTTTTCATATTCTATTATCCAAGTGCAGGCTATTTTTCTAACATAGGAGAGCTCAGTGTTTGATTGCAGGCACACAGAACATTAAGATACAAAGTATCAGCACAAAATTGGGCATTTTGAACCACAGTGCTGCACCTTATACAGTTTATAATAATACCGTAATCCTGGGAGATATTCAAATATTCTGCCCTATGTCTCGGCACAGAACACTGTGGGTCTCTTAGTGACAAGCTGGCAGACACTGTCCCACTGGTGACTGGGAAGGGATGGAGGCTTCTGCCAGCTAAATTTGGTTCCCAGAAATTCCTGCCATCCACCTCTCACTGCCACTTCTCCAGCTGTCCTGCTCCTCCATCACATCGCAGCAAATCCTCCACAAAGGTGCCAGAGGAGAAGTAGCCTTTTATCTGAACTCCTTGTGCTGCTTTGCCGTACCTCTCTGTGCACGGCTGCAGTGCCCCTCAGGGAGAAGTTAGTGTGAAACCATTCCTTGCATACACTCCAGGCTTTCTTGCACTGATGAAAAATACTGCGTTAAGCTGCTTAAGCAACACACCAGTCATGGTTTGCATCTCCAGACATGACCCTTCTCAAAAGCATATGACTGAAATGATGCTTTATTGATTGCAGCTCTTTGATAGAAAAAAAAAAGTCACAAATAGACTATGAATGTCAATAAATACAGTATGGGAATTGTGAATTATTAGGGACATCAGGTTTCCAGCAGATGTTTTGTCCTGTAACAGAAGCTGATTTAACAAGTCTGCTTACAGCTGGCCTTGGAGTCCCACAGAGCTGAGTCAGCAAGCCCAGCTTTGTGGGGCTGAATCTTCTCTTACCCTTCACCATCAGCCATATGAGTAAGCTTTAATGATTTGAGAGAGAACCTTAGTTTGTGCTCAGCACCATAACAGAGAGCGTGTGGTGGTATCATGCAGCAGATGCTGAGGAGAGTTGTTATATTGGTAAATTTAAGATGCTGATTTCCTCCTTCTGGGGAAAGGCTCCCATTTCTTGGTGAAAACAACCTGTATGTTGAATATAGCTGGAGCTCCATTTGTAATAAGATGCCTGCCCTGCAGCTGTGAAACCTGCAGGTGCATAAATCTCTAGCATTTATGACAAAATCTGTGTTGTGGATGTTTTCTTATCAGAGCAGATCAGGGAGAGGAGAAGGAGGAAAGGCTGAGGAAAGGCTGCTGACAGATTCAAGCTGCTTGGGATCACTGGCCACTGTTTAAAGAAGGCATCCAAGTCCTGATCTCCCTGGAGCTGGTAATAATTGTGCCTTTTGCTTCCATGGGAATAGGCTCAGGCCTTTGGCTGACAAATGTTTGCATATAGCCCAAATCAAGCCATTAGTTGCCATGTGTCCAACCTGTATTTTAAGGCCCTCCAGCTGAAAAGTCCATTTGCATATTTATCCCAGCCAGGAACATGGTAATTAAGTCTGTGGCATTGTACACAACCCCGAGGAAAGTCTGCAATTCAATAGTTCAGAAAGACTCCTGCTGATTTCAATGGGGTTCGGAGCAGTCACAAACTCGGAGCATGTTTACTGGATCCCCAACCATCCCAGTATTTGCAAGAATGATTAAATTAACACTTCAGATTATCAGCACCTCTGTGATATGAAAATAACAGCTCCACCTTTTAGACAGGAGAAAAAGCATTACAAAAGGGATGGAGTTTGCTCTTTGATATGGTCTACTCTGTATCGCTATACATCGTACAAGTACACCCAGCACTTGTGCTTGTCCTGGCTCCCAGCAATGCAGACCATTCCTGTCCACAGAGGGGTGGGAGAGCAATGAGATGGGCTTGGACCTGAATAATGTACAAGGTTGCCAGCACAGCAGGTAGGGGAAAATGGTTACACTGGAGTTTAACACAAAGGCTTTCGGTTGCCATTAAAGGATACGTTTGTTAAAAACAAACAAACATCTGTAACGGCAGGATATTTGAAAGGTAGGTAAGTCTTCCATGCAGGGGAAAAACTCTATGGAAGGAAAAAGACATTTAGCAGGAGTGAAAATCCTTAACCATGTTTTATGGAGATAGGCGAAAACCGGTTCCTGCATCTGGAGTTTTACTTTGCTAAAAGAGATATAACGATCCTTTGTGTAATTCAGAAAAAAAAAAAAAAAAAACAGTATGAGCTGAAATTTTAACTGCACCCATGACTGCAATTGGGATTTCTTTTTTCAAAGGTCTGAATCACATTAATTAATGTCTATTTGTATTTTCAGGGACAAATATTTATCTGCTGTAAATCTCCAAAGTCCCTTTGATTTCAGTAGAATTGTACGTTGTCCAAGGGTCTGGCTGTCCCCTTGCACAGCATACTCGTGAAACTCCCGTCCTTCAGCAGCAGCCTAAAATCCCACCAGACCTTCAGCTTGTCTGGTCTGCTTTAACCCCAACATCTTCTATGCATCTGATAATTGTTTCATTTACATAAAACTATGGCAAGACTGAGAAACATTGCCTAATATGATAGCCATCTTAAAAGTAAATTGAAAATATTAAGTCTTTTGAAAGGTGGTTCTGCCTTCAGGCAAGTTTTAGGTGGTTCTACCTTCAGCTGTGCAGAGGAGAGCAGCTTTCATGGCATATTGCATCACTGAATGAAAAGGAGAGGGAAAAAGAGACCTTGCAGAAAGAGAAGAAAGGCTGACCTAGAGGCCACTAAGGACACCTGGAAGAGACAAAGATGTTGGGCCTGATTCAAAGCCCATTGAAGTCAGCGGAAACGTTTCAATGGGCCTTGGATCAAACCTCTGCAGTAAAATGAAATGGAGAAATAATGAACGGTTTTGGAGACAAATGAATTGTGAGGTGGTGGAGGTAGATGGCACGGCTGTATAGAAAAAAGTGGTCTGGCAGGAAGAAGAGGGCCTGGGCAGTTGAAAACTCATATAGGGGTTGGCAGCTAGCAGCGCTGGAGCTTGGCAAATGACCTGAAAATACCGAGTGAGAGATTTGTTTGTTTGTTTGTTTATTGAAGCGTGCAGTAGCAAACAAGGCCCAGAAATGCAAAAGAGAAAAGAGCGGCTGGCTGGCTGGCTAGAAAGCAGAGTTAATGATTCCAGCCAAGGGGACTCATCCCAGGGGATTTCCCTTCCCCCCGTCCACTTCTTGCTGGTTTTAGCCAGGAGTTCATTTTCAGCCTCTGAATAACTTTTGCTAAAAATAATACATTCCAAGCAGGTCCTCATGTAGCAAACTGTGAATGTGACCTAATAAATTCTCAACTGCTCGGCAAAACATCTAGGGCATTTTTTTTTTTTTGTTTCAAAAAATAAAATTACGTAATGATTCGCCATGTAACTGTTAAATCCAGATTGAATTCCAGAGCTAAACCAAACCAGCCTCAGATCCTGCTTCCTCATCCCGGTAGAAAATCCTTTGCCTAAGGTTTCTGGGAAATGGGAACATATAGGAAAAAACACAACAAACAGAAGTATGAATTTAATTACCAATACTATGCTCTAACCTCAAAGGGGAATGAGAAAGATAATTGCTTAGGGTCTCTGGGTGGAATCCTGTCCCCATGGCCAAGACAACAACCAATCTAGCCAGCATCTCAATGACAGGAGAGCAATGTGCAGCGTGTTTTCTAGTGTCAGTGATTCTGCGTAGAGTCATAACAGGTAAGTGAAATGGTAATTAAAAATGGAAGGAAGCACTGGCCGGAGGTGAGAACAGGTGGCACGGGGGTTGGGGGGACCTGCATTTTGTTGGGTATAAAATGGCAAGTTAAAAATATACAGCAGCAATAGAAGCGATGTCCTCATGGGGAATTTTTTGCAGAAAGCTCCAGATAGAGAAATAAGAATCTGAAAGGGAAAGGTAGAGGGATTTTTTTTTCCCCAAGCTGCATAAAAAAGCCTGGACAATCAAGGAAATGCAAACAGGTTGTTACGATAAAGCAAAAACATCCCATGGGGAAACAGATTTGAAGTGGCAAATGTGCTTGCAAGGGATAAGTGTGAGCTTTTGAGAAGGAACCGCCGCAACAAAGAGTGAAGGGTATGGTGCTTTCTGATAGAGGAGGGCTGCCGGGGATTCCCAGTGCCAGGAGCCTGTGTGCACTGCCGCTGCCGATGGCGATGCCGGGACGATATCGAGCCACTGTCGGTGACAGCCACAAGGGCATCCCGCTTGCTGTCAGTGCAATGGGTTGTTAAGCTCAGGGATGTGAGAGGGGAGAGAAAATCTTGCTCTGGCTCATGGACCTCTCCAACGATGGAGGTTAGAGGCAGAGTCTCCTGGAAGCTGAGGGGAAAGAGGCTTGAGGGTGACCTTAGCCACAAACAGAAAACTAATTTGGACAGCAAAATCTTTTTGAAAGAGCAGAGCCTGTTTGGTCCTGTGCTTGTTTGGTTTTGGTAAATGGACACGCAGCATCAATGAAATAGTTCATCAGCGTTGCAGATGGCTGTCTTGACAGAAATGCATCCTCCTTTTAGCTTGGAAAGGCAAGGTTGATTTGGGGTTGAAATTTACCTAGCAGATTTACCTTTTCCTTATTAAAAAGAAAAAGACAGGAAGCATCTTAACTTATTTAGAAAGCAGAGAGACTTGAAGTGCTAATACATCAGGTGTTATTTCTCTCTGACTGGGGGAGGAGAGACTCCCTTCTCCTGAGGTTACAATTCCTTGCTGCCAACCTGCAAGTGATCTTTCCTTCGTGCAAATAAGACAAAATAGAGATGTACCTGAGGACTTTGCTCCTGAGTGCTTTAAGCTATTCCTCCTTTCTTAGACATGTTTGTTTTGGATTTTTTTCCTGGTTTCCTAATAAATTTTGAACTTATTGTCTTAGTTCATTCAGATAAAATTATCAAAGGCTACTGAATGTTACTCTGCCCCATAAAATGTTTTCTAGAACAGTGTTTTGTGATGTGGGGATAGCTCAGGTCTTTTGAACCTGTTCACTGATTATTTCTGTAGCAGTTTATGAATTAGCATTCCTATGTTTGCTTGTTGCTGCTAAATTGATCTGCAACTCAAGGATTATAAGGTGCATTTTATAGACACATAAACTGAAAATAGACTATTTTAGTATCATTCTATTAAAAATGCAAGCAATCAAGAGGCAGAAATCTGTAGGAATCATTCCTCTCACAAATCATTTTCAGACTAGTTTTAAACTGTAAGACAGCAGGGGAGAAAAACGTCTCCCTGTATGTTATCAAAATACCTACTTCAGTGCAAACTGTATTTTGACAGAAGTCTTTGATTTCTATCAGAGTGCAAATGACTAAACATTAAACACGAGGAAGAGCATAGGGGAGAAGTATTCAGCACAAGCTAGACAAGGGGGATCTTTTTCTTCTTCATTTGAAATGTTATTTTAAATTCTCTCTCGTAGACTAATATTAGGAGACACCACGTTGGTCCTGATCCTGCTTTGTCCCCCACCTCCTCAGTCACCTGCAAGAGGACACAGGCAGTAGAAATTAGATTAAATGATGTCAAGTGGGGCTAAATCCTCCAACTCTCGAGCATCCACCCACCCGTACAGCAGCAATTGTGAGTGTCTGCTTGGGGCTGTGCTTGACCCTACGGCCCTTGCATTGCAGGCAGGAATCAGTGTCCACAGAGGGCTCGAGAAATTCATCAATGTATAAATAAAGGGCATTACAGACATTACAGAGAAAAGCAAAAAAAGACCTTTGATATCTACGAAATAAATTGGGCTTAATCCACAACAGATTTAACATTGGTGGCCATAAACTGTCCTTTGCTGTAGCTATACAAGCATCTTAGCTTATCATGTGCAAATTCTCCTTTTGATAGTGAGCTAATGAAAATAGTGGTTGAATATTTCAATAACCCATTCCTCCCTGCTCATGTGAAGGCTCTGGTGGGAATAAAAACAGTGTTATATAGGGGAAGGGCAGCAGGTGAACACTTTATTTAGAGGCCAACGCCAGCCTCTAGCCAGGATTTCAAAAGTACAGTAATGCCTTAATATCCTGATTCACATTTAAATCTCTCAGACATTTGTATATATTCGCAACTTGGAACAGTGCACATGATTCAAGCTTAGTGCATTTACATGTTTTGGCAGACTTGTAGTGTTAAAGAGTAATTTTAAACCATTCAATTAACACGTTTCTCCCTTTTCTGTTCTAAGAAATACAAACAAATGAGCAGTCCCATGAAGAACAGAAGTCCGTGTTTACACTGAAAGCTTTCAGCTTCTAAACCGGCCCTATGGTTCCATAAAAATGTCACCATTTAATACATACAAATTTAGTGAGATTCACATATTTCATATTAAGCACACAATTTCTTTACTGAATATAGCTTCTCAGCTCCTTGCCAGCTGGAGGTCTTGGAGATCATGCTTTTTGGCTCCTCCATGTACAAGGCCATGTAGGAAAGGCAGAAAAATCAGCACAGTCCCATTAGCACAGGCCATATTCCTTCGATGGCAAAGTACTGGTCACAATATTTTTGAAAATGCTATAGGAAATTTAAATCTCATTTTAAAAGGCATATAACAATAACTTGTTGGGATACTATCTATCTCTTCATTATTAAAGGTCTATCTTTAGAGATTCAGCACTTTCAGTGTTTTTATTTCTAGTGGAATATAAAAAACAATAATAGCTTTTAGGTGTTAAATGCTGTTATTAGTCCCTGGCTCACAATGAAAGCTGTGCAGGAGGATTTGTTCAGTTCTTCTTCAAATTACTGCAACATTTCATATTGCACAGCAGATTTGAACCAAATCAAAGTAACAGGGGCTAATGGGAGGATTCAGACCTCTTGGTCTCAGTAGGAAATAGCCGTAGCGAGGGGCTGGTTTGTGTCCTACATTCTGGTGTTACTGTTCTCAACTCTGCTGCAATGGTTAAACTTTCTGGTGCGCAAGAGCGCAGGTAACCTCGCACAAAGCACAGGGTGTAAAACGAACTCTCTTGCTGATAGCCATCTGGAGATCACAGACTTCAGCTCACTCTGACTTATTTTTAGGCACCAAGCTTCATAGTCTTTAAGGGCAAAGAGAGGGGAGCAAAAATAGGCCAATTAGTATAATTTCTAAAAAAAAAAACTCCTTAAAGATCTTGAGCAATTGCAAAGGTGACTTTAAAATTTAAGAGGAATGAAAAACAAATGGGCTGGGTAGGAAATTTGGGGCCTCTAAGAAGATCGCTTAGCCAATAAATTGCCTTTTTTATTTGAGTATCTTTGAAGTATCCTCCCTGGAGGGACTATCTTAAAGCTAGCTTTAGTTAGTAGCATTGGGTTGTTAATGGCTTCCGAATGTACCTTCCCTATTTTCTAATCTTACCGTAGCCTCTTACCTTCCCTGCTTCTTTTGTTATATTTTCATTCTTTGTCTGAAGAGCAAACTTAAAACTGTGAAAAGTTTTTTTGTGTAATCACAAGGTGATATGTGACATTGTTTCAGACTTGCCATGGTCTGTTCCCTGTTTGTCACACAGATTCACGTTAGTTTGTCTGCAGCGATGTGAATTTTAGGAAAAGATTTCAGTCCTGCTTGGAAATCTATGTGTCATCAACTCATTGGACATCTGGTTTCAATTTACAATGTATCTGCCTGAGGGTACATATCACCCCCAGAGTAAATAATAATAATAATGTTAATAATAATAACAATATCTATAATATAGTAATAATAGATGTAAATGAAGTACACGTTCTTGAGTTTCCAATGTGGGAGAAAACAAATTAGAAAATGAATTGCCTGGAGGTTTACATTTACATTGCACGGATGGTTTACATTTTAAGCAACATGAAAACAGACTGCCTTCAAGGAAGACCATGAACATTTTGGGAAGATTTATTTAAACCAAAGACTTGGGGAAATGTTAAAACCAGATGAACTCTATACACAATAAAAGTGCTAGAACAAGTAATTTGGTTCAGCACCAACTGTGGGTCTAATCATATGAGTAAAATCTATATTTAATATCAGGAATGGGTAAATGTCTGCAATCTAATGGGGAAGCAAAATCTCTTCTGAAGCTGACTGCAGATATTTACTAACGAAGATTAAAGGAAAATGGCTGGGTGGAATTGCATGTTGGGGGGGATTTTTAGACTGTCTGGTGTTCCCACTTGAGTCTGTTTTGTACAAAGCAAAATCTTTCCTAGAAAAATATCGATTTGAATGAAGCTTTTACTGGGAAGTGAGAGAGAGAGAGATAAATTAGTGAAGACACCAGCGATCATTAACTCACTCACATTTTATGCTAATGAATCTTTACATTTATTCCAAAAAAGGTAAGCAGGGACAGCTCTACTACAGCCTCCATAACAGTCTGTTGACTGCAGCTTTCCCCAGCTGTCAGAAGTGCAGCTTCAAGCTGCTTCTCGAGAGCAGACTCGATTGCAATTGGAACCTGCGGGTCTCATCTCCTGGGCCCTGACTATGTGGCTGTTAAATATTCAGGCGTGTGTTTTCCTTCCTCTTGTTTTTCACAGAGAACTTCAAGAAGTCTCAAGGTCCCCTTCATGCAGACCATGAGGTAGAAACCATACAGGTAAAATTCTGAATTCACAGCAAGACAGAGAGCAGCAGCAGAAACTGCAATAGCAGCTCGTCTGTCACTGCAGGTTGCTGGGAGTCACTGGGCATGGACAACACAAAAGCTAGTGAAGAACAAATGCCTTTGGGTGTCCTGGCTTAGGGTGGTTGAGCACTGCCTTAGAAGATGGTCAGGAAAAGTAATAACCGGGTGGCATGAGGTGCTGCTTCTCAGAGCAGCTCCTCTGCTGTGGGACATGAGTTGGTTCATGAAGTGAGACCCTAAGTAGCACTGTGATCATAGTATGAATAAGCATGACTTGTTTTTTATGCAATTTATATCTAGATGTGTATGCATGTAAAAGGAAAAAAAATGTTTATTTCCATAGAAATATACTAAAGGGAAAATTTAGGAAAGGAAATCAACACAGAATATGTTTAAAGAAATGCTGACAGAACCATGGATAGTGTTCGTGTTTCACTGCCAAGTAAAATTACAGAGCAAGAAAGCTACAAGGGAAGAAACAGTCAAAATCCAAGTTGCAAAAATCTATTCAAGATAAAGAAAATATAATTTGAAAAATTAGACTTATCCCAAGTGAGGCCAAGAAGGAAAGGATTCTGGAAGGTGGCATTTGAGGTCATTTTCCATCAGACTGAAAGATTAGTATCTACATTGCCAAATTCCTGTACACATCATGAAGTTTAGACATCATCAGAGACAAAATACCAGAAAACAGAGTACATAAGTAACAATACAAATAGGAAATGCCCTTGATCCAGTCAAATATTTAGCTGGCTTTCAGGAAATTAAGATCAAACATTAATTCTCCAATAAATTATGCAAATGTCTTCTGGAAATGAAACGTGAAGCAGATGTGCTCTAAGTGAATGTAGTACTTTGCCAGATAGCTACTTAGAATGGCTAGTTTAAACATACAAAAAAGCTACTAAGATAATGTTGGGCAACCTGGACTAGTTTTTCTTCAAGAAAAGCATAGGAGGAAATAAATGCAAATAAGTGTGTTTTAATCCCCCTATGATAATATAGAGGTATCACTTGTGAAAATGATTTGATTTACTGTACTCTAGCTAAAGTTTTTGCAAAGACTTAAACAAGAGGAGATGTGGGAAGACTGGTGGGTCTCTTTCATATGGACTTTAAAGAGATTCTAGACAAAGTTCATCACAAGACCCAATTAAAGACATCTATAAATCTGGATTACAGTTTTGTGTGTAACTGGGAACTGTGGAGGAGGCAGGACCATGGAAGAGGTTTAAAGGTCCGTCTCACCATGGCATGGTTCTGGAATGGGACCATAGCTGTGCAGAAGGGTTGGTGTTATTCATGTGATGAAAACAGAAATTAGGCAGCCAGCCCTGGCAGGGAGGTATATGAGTGCCTCTGGGTAGATCTCACAAAATGAGGAAATCAGAGAGTATTCTGTCAGATTAAATTACACTTATTTACTAATTCATTTACTCTGGAAGGTACAAATTAAACGATGTATCCACTCTTCTGGAATCTGAATTTCTTGTGAATTTCTGAGGGAAATTATTTAGGCACCACTGTGGACAGCTTAGTGTCCTGGTTTCAGCTGGGATAAGGTTATTTTCTTCCTGGTAGCTGGTATAGTGCTGTGTTTGGATTTAGGATGAGAATAATGTTGATAACACAATGATGTTTTAGTTGTTGCTAAGTAGTTCTTACACTAAGTCAAGGACTTTTCATCTTCCCATGCTCTCTCTGCCGGGTACACAAGAAGCTGGGAGAGGGCACAGCCAGCACAGCTGACCCAAAGCTGCCAAAGGGAT
>VZTV01072265.1:25751-50678 GCA_013400875.1 Anhinga rufa | reverse complement strand
TTGCAGATTTGTTGGTTGGGCTTTTTTTCCCCAGTACTCAGTGCAGAAATTATCCACCTGTTTAATATCTTATCTTCCTGACATACATCTGGAGTTATGTCTGCAAGGACATGTCAGGAGGCCGGTGTTACCGTATCTATTATATGCGCCTGCAAACACGTATAGGTCATTTTGTGGCTACTGCAAAATTGAGTTTTAATTTCAAATTCTTCCTTTTCTTCCCTCCGCCTTCTGTTACCCATCAGGTGACTTCTGCTGTTTCTCTTCATTATATCGCACTACATCTGATGAGGCAAATTAATTCATTTTAACTCTTTGTCAGGAATTTCAGCCTGAGCATTTTCAAGTGCAATTGCATTCTCTGGCAGCTCACGCCGAATAAATGGTCATGCCCATGGAGTTATTCACATAAAAATGGAAGGTCTGTTCTTCGTAGGAAACTCTTTTTTTGTGGTTGTGTGTAACTGGAAAGAGGACATTGCTAGAAGTTTTATGAAAAAAAAAAAAAAAAGAAAAAGAAAATGTGTCCTTAGCAATGTTTGTGGAATTGTGATTTATTTTTTTTTTTATCCCTCTATTCTAATCTGTTCCTCTTGTTAGTGGAAGAGCACCTTATCTGCATATGGCACAAAAAGTGGTAGAAGAGTCAGTCATACAAAGTGATTGGGACGGCTTGAAGTGCACGTACTCAAAGTGTGTGTTTTAGTGGAGACAAGTAATTTTGTAGTTAGGAAGAAAGAAATTAGATCATATTTTAAGATTAATGACTACATTTAGGAAAGCAGGGACTATGAAAATTACTTCCTTTTCATGATAGGTGATATAGTACCAGCTGTAGGTAGTGACCATACGATTTGGATTCACAGAAGAAAAGTCAGTCCTTTACTATCTAGCATTCTCCCTCAAAAGACAGTCCAATATGACTTCATTTTGGTGTGTACATGTCCCAGGTGGATACAACCACATTCCTTTGAAGAGCAGTGTTACCTTGGTCTGAATCTGTGCCTTTTTCTGCATAAGGGGAAAGAAGGCGGAGAGGCTGATCCTGCACTCGGGTGTCGCTTGCTGTGGGAGAACAGGGTGAAGCTCCAGTGATGGCATTGCTTGTGGTTAGTTATTAAGCTAGTTTCAGGCTTTTAAGATTTATTATATCATGGATAGGTTTTGTTAGATAGGTTTATCCTTTTAAAAAAGGATAGGTTTCTATAAGCATGGTAACGTCAGCGCAGGAGTTCTTGTCTTAGCCAAGGCCAGGCATAGGCATATTGTTTCATCTTTGTCTTTTTAAGACCTAGAAGTTTTTGGAAAATAAGCTGGAAAATTTCCTCTTGGAAGGATTTATGCAGACAGTGTCGGAGCCAAACAGGCTTTCAGGGAAGATTCTCATGTAAGGCAGGCTTGTGCAACCACTGCCCATAATAACAGGCATGCTTCTTAACAATTTATACTAGCTCATGGTCCACTTCCAGTTACAAGACTTCCAGGAACAATCACTTACGTAAAGTGCTACTGCTAGGACCAAACTAGCAAAAATTCTTTGTAATGGCATGAGGGTGGAAAATCTCTCACAATTTTCTATCCTTCCAAAGCCATGATGTGCAATCTTATACTAATGCTCTTGTGTGTTGGAGTGGGGGAGCAGCAAGAGCAGCATCTTCTGGATGCCAGACTCACCTTCTTCTTCATTTTAATAGGCATTTTGTGTTTTCTTCATTACAAGTACCAAGCACCTTACATGCTCTCCAAACAAGCACCAAACAGCACAGCCTGGGTTTTAGCCACCATTCTTCTGCAGAATATAACAAAATCTCTTCTGGGATGATGCTTCAGAGCATGATATTTTCTGCTCCGCTGATATTTGATTCAGGTTTTCTTGGCATTCAGTTATCACAGGACACCAGCACAAATCCTGCAATGCTTGTGTTCAGTTTTGCCACCTTGTGGTGTTTAATCCCTCCAGACAGTCAATCCCACTTTGCCTTGAAAGGCACGCAGGCTTTTCTGTTGGCAGATGTGCTTGTACAGGACCGAGCTGGATGAAAAGAAACATCTTGTTTCTCCTGTACTAATTCAGTTTTAATCTGGCTGCCTTCCCTAGCCTGCCCCACCACAGCACGTGGGAAGGGTTGCTCCAGGAAGGGAGCAGGTGCTGGCCATGGAGGGTTGGTAGTCTCCGGTGGGGACAAGTATTTGTCTCACTGCTTGTAGAACCCAGCACCTTCTCCTTGCCCTCATAAGCACAAGCCAAAGCTGACTTTTCGGCGCTCCCACTTCTTGGATGTGGTTGCTATGAAGACCATCAGACAGAGAGAACAGAAGATTTGACCAAGATCCAACAGTGTCTGTTTGGTTACATTCCCGTTTTCTTCTTTGGTTTTGGTCCCCCTAATTGCCCCTGCCACCCCCTGACCTAAAACACTTCCTAGAGTGATTAACTACAACTAGTAGTGCTGTGTTCGGAATAGCTACAATCGTTTATCTTGGCATTGATGAGGCTCAATCATTGAAGGAAACACTAAGTGCTAGGGATGGGGCTTCTGTCAGCAACCTTCCTGTGAAGTTCCTGTGAATATTCATGAAAGTCAAATCAAAGTTTGGCTTACTCAGGAGGAGAACAACTGTGAAGATCTGGGGTGAGGTGTTTATTCCTACGTANNNNACGTAAAGTCTGCCATGAGTTTGTCTCCAGACAGGCGTTATAAGCTGTCATAAAGTTGTAGAATGTAATTTTTCTTTTTCTTCTGTGATAGACAGTCCATGCTTACAGACCTCGTAGAAGATGAACAGAGAAGGCTTCATGTCAAAGGTCATTTACACCTCAAATGGCACGTTAGTAGTGTTCAGAGTGTCTGCTACAGTGATGGGAGCCAGAATGGGATGTGAGAAGAGTATCCTAAAGAAATGTCACAGCATACTTGTCCTGTACATGGCATCCACTTGGCACTCCTAGAGCCCTGGCTGATCTTGCATTGCAGTTCTTGCATTTCTGCAAAGACTGGACAAATGCTGTTTCCAGGATAGTGACCTTTCTTACTTTGTCCAAAGGGTTTGGGGTTTTTTGTTGGTTTGTTTTGGTTTTTTGTTTTTATAGTGTCAATATCGCATTCATAAGTGCTCTAAACAGAGCCATCATTGAATATACAAAACTAGGATACTTTTCTAATGAATTTCATGTTTATTCAGCTTAAATTTCCCACCTTCTTTTACTGCCCAGTCACTCAGTCTCCTGAGGTCCTGCAGGTCTTCAAATCTGACCCATCTCTTTACTATTCTGGAAACATTCTTTTTATTATTGGACTTTATCACCTTGTTATTCATGTCTTCTTCCAGGTGACTTGTGAATGTTATCTCACACAGGTTCCAGCACAGGTCACTGCTGTGGAACTTGGTGATGCTTAACGGGGAACCAGGTTTGGCCCCATCTTAGGTAGTTACATGGGTCCATCACAGTCATATGTGTAAGACTATAACTCTCCTGAGTCTTCCCTCATGTCTTCCTGAATATCTCTTGGGATTTTCATATGTTTCAATGTTTACATTTTGATTTAATTCCCATGTGCTTTTACCTATTCCCCTTCAGAGCAGCCACAAGTCCAAACCTTTAGTTGGATGTCCATACTCCATGGCCTGATATGGGAAACGTTTTCTTCACATAATCTTTGCACCTGTCCATACATTCATTCCTTATTCTGGTGTACCTGGAATTACAGCATTTTTGATCCAGTATTTGATACAGCCTTGATAAGGTGCAGTATGGACTTTTATTTAGTTCAGGAAACAGTGCTAGCTGAGAATTGCCCTTTTGTGTACAGTTTTTCTTCCCCTTTGGAGACTCAGGCTTGTACAGAAACTTCCTTTTATCAGTATGCCCCTATCTTTAGCTCCTGGCTAGTCTTTTCTGACTATTGGTTGTACATAGCCTTTTTGATAATCTTCAGGTTTACTAGAAGAATAAGAGCAGTTCATATCTTTTCATTCAACCTTTCCGTTCCAGCAGTCACGATCAGTTGGATCTCATCCTTTGACCATTGCGGCTGTTGTAAATGCATGATCATTTTTTTTTTTTTATTAATAGTATTAATATATTTGGATGTGTATCTCAATGCTTGATGGTGTTTGCACAAAAGTTAAGGTATAATCTGTATATCAGAGATCTTAAGAGTGCCTTGCATATATTAACAGATTCTAAATGTTAGCTGTGAAGTATTCATCTGCTTTCGGTGCATCTTTTGGATACAGTCCATTCAATTTGACTTGAGGATTGTGCCAGCGGCTTGAGTAGTGTCCCTGTAACATTCCAGTATGCCATTTTGAGGCACAAGCTTCCATGGTAGATGCCCTGAATCGGTGGCATTTCTCTCCAAAGTTAGGCTACCTGCACTTAATCCTTTTTGACATAAGAACTATTTATTTACTGCTGTTAATAAAAGTGAAATTTTTCAATCATTAAAAGATACAATACTACTATTTCTTCAGGCTTTGTAACTTATCTGGCTTCCACAGTTAATCTTTCATTGAAATCAGTCAAAATCCTGCTTCTGTTCTTAGCAAAGCTGGTGTGCTGTCTATTTTCTTTTCACATGCCTTTCAGCAGTCATGCCCTGGATAGTTAATTCTCAGACCGAGTACAGAAAAGAAAATGTCTTATCTCAATGGCATTTCTCTGTGCAAATTTGTGATTGCTTTCCCCCCACCCCGAACTCCTAGGCTCTACCTGGGACAGTATCCTGAATGCTGTCTCTGCAAAGCCTGTGTCTATTCATGTCCTTATTCTCAGTGCTGCATTTTCAGATTCCCTTTGCCCCAATTTGTCAGCTTCCTAGCTGACCATTTTTGGACTTCCATCTTAATTAGTTTCATTATTTTCCTAACAGTAGGTCATGACTGTATCTCTTGTGTATCTTCCTTACATCCCAACTCCTCCTTGATAGAACAGCTCTTGCACCAAGGAAGAAATCTAAGAGCAAGCAGGCTATGTCCCACAGTAGCAGTAGGATATTGTAAGTAAAAAATGGACACTTTGTCATAGCATCAGCAAGCAGGTAAATTTATCTTTATCAGGCATAATGCTGAGGGACTCTTCCTCTCTATTAAATTGAATTATTATACTGCTTGTAAAACACTAACATTTGTATTTTTTTAACAAGGTTTTGAAGATTGAATAAAATAATTGTGGGGGCTGTAAAGATCTAATGTATCGATAACTAGGTTGCCGCAAAAATAAAATGCACAGTTTTGTAGTGAATATCTTACAAATGCATTTATATCCCCAGATGCAAGAATAATGAAATGTCAGTATAAAAAAAAATAGCCCACAAGTAATTTTTTTTCTGAAATGTGGAATTAAATAATGCATGGTTTAAGGGATTAGACACATTTTCCCATATTCCTTTGACATTGATATGCACTATGTTGGCTTTGTTTTGGTTTTCACTTGGTAGCCACTGGAACTGTTCTTTCTAATATGATTTTCACAAAAACTGAACCTGTTCTGCTTCTGTAAATTCTGTGTGGACTTCAATAACAGGCAACTGTCCAGGGAGACTCAGACATTTGCATAGCACAGCCTTCTCAGAGATCAGGAAAGATGTTCCCCCGTTCCTCTGATTCCAGTGCTGGTTGAGTAGTTTCTTTGCTGTCTGCTGAAACCAGAAAGTCCTTTTTTTTTTTTTTTCTTTTTGTAACATGCTGCAGATGAAACAAGAACAGAATGGTGTTGCCTTTTATAACCAAAAGTGGTACCCCCTTCTGATCCTATGCAGGATCTGAGCAACTAGCTAGAGTCCAGCTAGAGTAATTGTTCAAAGTCCCCTATTCCTTACGCTACAGCTTCAGGCTCTTGAGATGTCCTCAGTATTCACAGAGGCTTGTCTTCTGCCTTTCTTCCAAGATCTTCTTTCTGTATATAGGACATACATAGGAGACGTATAGTTGTAACCTGTCGATTTCAGTAAAGTCGGTTATGAACTCAAGGCTTCAGGCGCACACTCTTAGGAACTGTCTTCAGTGGCGATAAAATATTTGACTAATATTTTAGTATTAGATACATCAACTAATTATAAATGCATAAACTTTTTCATTTTCTAGTGTTACTTTATTATTTTATTTATAAGTTTTACATTTTTTATGATATAGCTAAATGGAGATATTTCTTTGTAAATTCATGCCACATGTATTGCTAATCGTTTGATTCAATTAGACTAATTGACAGCATATTTGCCACTTACTTCCAGATATTAATTTATTAATGCAAATATTTCATTCAGACTTCATCCAGAAAAACTGGATCAACTGAAGAAGTCAAGAAACCTTTATTTTTACATAATGTACTTTGGATCATGTCATTAAGATTAGTTCTTCTGCTTCCTAAAGACTTTTCTCAGAAACACAGATCAGAGACCACTAGTGGCACCAACATTGCAATAAAATCAAAAAAGTAAAGTCTGTGGCTTCTTCAAAAGTACTTGTGTCTTTATAGGAAAGAAGTTGACATTAGAAAAACTGTAAACCCAAAGTACTGTTTGTTTACATCCAAAATCATTGTAATGATGTTGAACATATTTTGATACTAAAATATGCTACCAGTTATGAAGTTGGGCAACTACAGACCAAAGTCCATCCCAGACAGAGATTTATCCAATAGCTAAAACCATAAGGAAACATGTTTTCAGCAGAAAGCCTGAGAAGTTTTAGGAATGCATCGTGCTGTATCTGTGATATACCAACCTGAGTCTACAGGACATCAGTGAAGTGACCGATGGTGAATTGGCACAACCCGTGCTGATTAGGGACTTCATCACATATACTATGACTTTACCCTTCTATATCAGATGCATAGTAATAGAAAAACTCTGCCTGCTGTATGTTTTTGGGGAAGCATTAGGAAGGAAAAATATCTACTTAGGTATCTTTTGCAATGAAGAGTATGAGAATAAAAACACAAGTATTACGAGTTGTGATCTAGCTGGTGGCCTCTACTAATTGTGTTTTGCAACTCATATTTTGATCTAATGCTTTGTATTGCTACAGGGAAAGGGGTAAAGATCATGCTTTTCATAAATTAATATAAAATTGCATTGATTCAAGTAAAGCTGAAATCAGAAGCTACGTATCTGATAAAATAAAATACAGTTGCAGCATCTTCGTCACTGCATTTTAAGAAACTATCTAAGCTATATGACTTTAGGCTCTGGGTAGTCTGCTTTCAGTACTCACTGTAGCCTGGGTACTTCTGTGCTGTACTCTAGTCTGTGACAAGACACTCCAAAGAGCTCGTTCGGGTCAGAATATAATAAAGGGCTTGCTCTTTACTTAGAACTTTATCCGGAGCTCCTACAGAAAAAGGAGGTGTATGTTTGCAAAAGTTGATAAAACTGTGATTATTATTTGCACTGTGGTGGACACGGCAAATTACAACCACCATCTGATTTGGGGGTTTAATATATGATTTCGTTTTTCACTTTTTAGCTTCTTTGAATGGCAGAAGCAATGGCTAGCTCAAAGAACATTATCTCCAGTTCATGGAAATATTTTTGTCTTCTCAATCCACAGGACTTACTTTATGGATTTCTACTTAATATGAAAGAAATTTGATTTAGAACTTTCTTTTGACTTCAGCTTTGGAGTAGAACCTGAAATGCTGAAAACCTTATGGGTCATGTCAGTTTTATGAAATGAATAAAATGGAAGAACAAATCATATCCTTCTCACTACTTGTCAGTTAGGTTGAATAAAATAAAATCTTGGGTTGGCTTTACAATTTTTAATGGTGTGTTTAGTGAAGCACTTTTCTCTGAAATTGAAAAATTACATATAAAAAATATTCTAAGTGGAGTAAATCACTTTTGCTAAAGCCAGGCTTAAGCTATATAAATTCCTTAGTTCTGGAAAGAAGTGGTTTA
The DNA here is from genome assembly GCA_013400875.1 of Anhinga rufa. Taxonomy (NCBI): domain Eukaryota; kingdom Metazoa; phylum Chordata; class Aves; order Suliformes; family Anhingidae; genus Anhinga; species Anhinga rufa. The sequence goes on along the minus strand of VZTV01072265.1, from coordinate 42,777 downwards.
ATCATTGTAAGTAATTAAATGAAAAGGACAGAATATGCAAAAGGGTTGGAATGTTTGCGCAAAGCCGAAGCCCTGCATTTTATCAACATGTCACAGAACAGCTGCAGTTTGATGTGTTGGGTTAGGCATTCACCATGACAGTTCTCGAGCTGGTGATAAAGTTTGGATAGTCTTTGCATGTGTAATTGCGTAAAATCTCTGTCACACTCTATAAGCAAAAATAATGAGCTGATTGAGGAGTGTGTGGGGATACTTGCCACAATTTGCATTTCCAAAGACTCTCGCTCTTTTTGGTATTTTTGGATTTGCTTGCATGTCGTATGTTGCTACTTCACTTAAGTATATGATTCTGGTTTTTAATATGGGGTGTATTTTTATATTCATATATTGTGTTTATAAAGATCAGCGCTGTTTCTCTTCCAGTTATGAATATACTGAAAATATATATTTTCATTTCAAGACTCTTTGGAGGCTGTATGGGTTAGTCATTGAGTCTGTTCAACTGGTTGCAAAATTCAGATTTGTTTTAAATAGTCATAACCACTGCATTTGCTTCAGAAATGGACCCATTGGGAAAAGGCAACTCAAGTAAGATGAAGTAGTAGAAAAACATATTTTATAACAGCCTGTGAATGCACTGTAATCCATGTTCTGTATCTTCCAAAATAATTGGTCAGTTTGAGTTTTGGGTTTTTTCCCTTTTTGCCAACATATACTTGGACAGACAATTATTCTTTCATAAAGTAGACTGAGAAAAAAAAAATATTTTAAGATAGCCACTCTGAAAAGAATTGAAATACATTTCTGCTTGAACTGTCTAATTGTCTGGAGAGCCTCGTGCAAGGCAGAGCCGACCGCTGGCTGGAAGGATGCTGGGTAAGGTGGAGGCAGAGCCTGGGCAGCACCCGCTGCTGTCCTCCTGCTCAAACACAGAGAGCAGTAACACCATGTGTCTTGCTGCCTGTGGGATCACTGACCACACAAGTAATATAACATTAGGCTAGGCAACAAAAATTACTACAAGGAAGACAAGAGTGTATGTTGCAGAGGGGACCTGGAGGAGGGATGCAATGCATATTCATGTCTCTCCTCTGTATTTCTTTGCAAGTATTGGGACAAATTCTTTTTACTGTTTACATGAAAGGAGGAGAGATTTAGAGAGAAACGCAATATGGTGGTAGTCAGGAGACCACTGTTTTTCCCGAGACTTACAGGATGACATTTAGCAAGTAATCTTGTCTTTTCCCCTCTAAATGTAAAATGAGAATAACAGTATTTCCATATGGCATAGGGATGCAGGGAGGTTTAAAAACTGAAATGCTAAAATGATAGGGGATACACAAGGTAGAGGGAGTTAGCACAAAGTACACAAGACTTCTGTAGTGGAGAAGAGGTGGGATTATGGCCTCATATCTTTCTGAAGTGGCTAGTTCTGGGAAGGGCTGGAAGCTTTCTGAAAGCAAAGTTCAAATTCTGCAAATATAAGAGCATTGAGTTTGAGCCATATTACTGGAAGCAACAGCTATTTGAGTGGTTTATGAGACTTTTTAATGGAATCTATGGTGGTATGCCATTTTAAGATAGTGCTCAGGCAGAACAATACCTGGATCCCACCACTATAGTAATGATAGAAATAAATAAGCAAAAAAAAAATGCAGTGCCCTGATGCCTGGTTGAAAATTGATAGAAAAATAATTCATGCATAAATCTAAACCCATGTTTTATTTTTATTTCTTGCATTACTGGAAATAAGCAGGAAAACACTAACTTTTTTTTCTTTAAGTACATCAACAATGCCTGTATTTTAAGTGTGGGCAGTTGTCTGCCTTGTTGGTCAGGTCATATATAATAAATAATAAACTTCTCAAAGGTTACCATGTGAGCTGACACAGGCGCACGCAGGAACAACCACAGGTTGTCGCCCATATGAAATATGTTCTCGCCCATATTTCAGCAGGCGTACTTCACCGCTGTGCTTTGATCTTTCCCACAGCAGGGCGGGAATCTCAAGCATGTTCGGTAGAGTGCCTCCAAGTCTATCACAGGCCTATGTTACCTAAACACAGATGTTCTACTTGTCCAACACATGAGGCAAAACAACAGTTAGTACAATATATGTGGTTTTTGACACCCCACCTGCAAGTCACTTGAGCATGTTTACAATCCTCCTCGCCAATCTTCCGATATTTTCCCACAGATACTATTTTGATGTTGAAAAGATGTAATAAATGAATAAGGGGGAAAAAAAAGGACAGATAGGAAGAAAGGGAGGATGAGGAAATTATTACATGAATATGCATTTGGTATCGTCAGTTGGCAGTCAGCGTTCATAGACATGATGGGTTTTATTTGTTTGTCTTGCTCAAACCATAATACGAGGCAAGTGACATTAGTGGGTGCTCTACAGAGGTTTTGAGTGTTTTGCAGTGCAAGCCTGCTGATGGCATCAGGTGGCGACAGTGATTCCTCTGTTAGAGGGAGGGGAAAAGATGAAGAAAACAGCTTAATGTCCTTTAATATGTGAAGCACTTTCTTCTTCTTTCCTTAGCAACCCTAAAAAAAAGAAGCTATCTCATCTGGAAAGGTACATGATATGGTTTTGTTTCAGAGGTATTATGTCGAACAATGAGATATATTTGCTAAATGTGCAGGTTATATTTTTTTATAATTGAAGATATTTTTAAATTTTCTAATACTCTCTACGTCATAATTCTCAAGCTGGATTTAAATTGGATTCCGTATGCTGATTTTAATTATATTACAAACAAGTTCTGTAATAAAATTTATCTTAGCAAAATTTTTTTTGAAAGTGTAATGTCTTTTCCTTTTCCCCTAATATGTTTGAGATGAAGATAAAGACTTTTGTGCCCAATATGAATATATCAGTATATCAGAATGAAATACTCTATGGTCAGTATTACCTTCTGATTAAAATTGAATGTAATGAAGCCCTTTGGGGAAAAGAAACAGAATGATTTATAGCACTAGGTCATGTCATGTACTGCATATTCATATTGTCTAGGCCATATATTGCTAATAGGAACTATATTTGGCTCAAATGAAATTATCCTACAAAATTATGACCTGCATTTTACCTGAGAGAAAAAACAGCATACTGCAGATCCTGTGAACCAATGTCTGAAAAACATTACCTTCTACAAAAAATGTGCAATATGAGTTTCCTTCGTTCCCTAAGCCGTTCTTTAAGAGCTGACTAAGATAATTTACTTCTACATTATCCCCCAAAAAGCATTCCTTAAAGCACCACTGCCTACCTGTGGTATTAAACTGTTCGAACTTTTTCTGGAAGTCATTTTCCTTAAATACTTTGTATTGCAAAAGTAACTCCATATTTTATTAACGTATCTTTAAAATTGTAATATTCTACTGTGTAGCATCTTTATGGGAAGATGTTTAAGTGACCTTATTTTTGTGTCACGATGGTTTATGAAGTTTGTAATATCTGCAGCAGGCAGTCCTAGCAAGGTGGAAGGTTGTAGACTTTTACCTTTGATGGAAGGTGGTTAAACGAAGCAAGTGATACAGCCTAATGTAGCCACGTCGTTTTCCCCGCAGCAGTTCTCTTAGTCCACATGCTTGATAGGATGCCTATTGCGGCTGAATTATGCTTTAATTTTAACAGTGGATGACTTACCTGCTTTGAAGTAAATAACTGGGTTTGATTTACAGTCTCAGTAGATTTATAAGAAGCTTTTGAAAGTGCAGTAAAAAAAAAAAGAGACTGTTATAGCTATGTACCTCAATAAATCTGTCTTTATTGTTCAGCATGTATGCAGGCTACTGGGACCCCATTACAAGTTTACAATCACTGGGCAATGTATTTGAAACTCAGTAATGCAGAAATTAGAAACATTATGGTTTTCAACTATTCTTACTTGTTTCTGGCATGAGATTAATGTTAGAAAATTCACTCCTTATAGAAATCATAATACTCAGGATTAAAAGATAAGGCCACTCATAAGTTGTTTCACACGTTTTCCTGGCTCATTTAATCTGTTGGCATCACAGCCAACTCTCTGACTCAAGACCCAGTATCAGAAAAATTCGCTCATTTTACTCATTCCAGAAATGATGAATTGTGTGGTACAATCATTGTATAAAACAAGCAAAAGAAGAAATATGTTAAAAAATTTAGGACCGGATTTTGCTACCCTGCTTTAAGATTCCCTGCAAAGACACAGACCCAAGCATACCTGGGGTCTGCCATCACGACATTTCCTCTGAATGCTCTGTAACAGAGGGATTTTTTAGAAGAGGAAGATGTGATTTTTGTTGTTATTGTTCTGTAGATCCCTGGGCTCCCAATGGGAGGAAGAAGTTTATTGTTAAACCTGCAGTTCTCTCTCAGTACCAACTCAATGTTCAACTTCAGCCAAGGTAGTATAGCATGTCTGTCTTAATGACACTCTGTTGCCTGACTTCCATCTCTAGTAACATGACTTATAGCAGCCTAAGACACAAAACCATAAAAAACCTGAAAATATCTATCTCATGTAGAAATAGAAGTGTACAACAGGACTATTGCAAGGCAAGATGTAGGTAGGACAGGGCCGCCGGGTGGGCTAAGACTGTATTTTGAGCTGAGCAGCAAGTGTGCACAGCTATCTTCTGTACTGCTTTAGAGGCCCCAAAACTGGCTTGTATGACCAAACCTTATCATCAGTGTTCACAAATTCATTCATAAATGTGAGGACTGACAGTGATCTTGTAGGCAAGACTGTGTCACGGTCTTCATGGCAGGCTTGGAAAGGTATGGAACTGCTAATTTTAGAAACTCCTAAATTGTGTGAAGTTTCAGGCATTGGATCTTCTCTTATTGATAAGTGTGCTGCATCCAGTAGAAGGATCAAAGTCCGATTTTAAACAGAAAGAGAAAAGCCCATAGAGAATAAGTGCCTAAATGTGTTCTCTTCTGTACATGGTTGGAAGATGAATGCTTGAATCTCTGAGTGACTGGGTAGACTATGTCTCTGAGGGACTAGGTGTCTTCATGAGCTATCAGGATGCTTTCATTAAGTATTCATAATACTTAGATTAGGCTCATATTTTTAAAAACTCTTCAGCTTGGGGAAACTGCTATTGTCTAAATGTTTACATTTATAGGTTTTTAAAGCAGTATCTTCTAATATCCTGTAGGGTCGGAAGAAAACCAACTGTATTTTCAACAATAAAACTTATTGAAATTTAAATTATGTTACTCGCAAACAAGAGGAAAAGCTTTCTTTTCTTTTGAGGAACTTGAAGTCTGGATGCTTTAAAGTGCTTATTTAAATTTAGTATGTTTTAGGTTTTGCATTATACTCTTTACAAACACTATCTTAGAAGGCTGATTTAATTCAAAGGAATTAGATATTTGAGGATGAGTCATTTGAAAAAGATAGATGGATATTTCTCATTTGATTTTTAATGTTTAAACATAGGCAATAATCACTCAGGACATGGCTATTAAAAGTTTAGACACCAGTGTGTCTAACTTATTGAATGGTGACATTTTTAATAAAAATCTTATTTTGTAAATGGCATTGCAGGCATAATTACAGCAAATTGCTGTCAGTGGAAGGGGCACAGAAAAATCTATGCCAGCTTAACTTGCTGAAGCCACAGTGTCAGTATAAGGTTGTCTGGCCTGCTAATTAGGCACATTACTCTCAGAAGAGAGGCACAGCAAAGGCAGCACTTCTGCAAGATTTCACAGCCTGTCATTTAAGCGCATTTTAACTATTTACCTGGTCTCACCACTACTGGCTATTTTAGAAAAAGAAAGGCTTGCTACTGTTTGTCTTGTTATTCAAATCTTGTCTTTTTACTCAGGTGGAGGCAAAAAACCTATCTTCAAGCTGCTTGTTCTTTGGAATAAAAGTTGTTGGTTCCTTTGCAAACACATAATTTTATCTGTTTGTTTTCAGGCTGTTTTTTTTTTTCTAAATAGATAGTAAATTAAACTAAACAGGTCTGTCCATGCCTGGCACTTTTATAAGTCACCTACCTTGCACAATTCACAAAGCCTCACCTGCTAAAATCTCAGCTTTCAGTCAAGAAATTAAAGCATCTTTCTAGTCATGGAGAAGTAAAATGCATATATGTGGAAAAAATACACCCTGAAGGTTGAGAAAACATAGGTAAAGGCAAAATGTCTCAAATATGTTGTCCCATTTTTACTTATTTTTCATGTTATGTCCTTTTTCATGGTTTTGGCTTCCAGATTTTTTTTCAACCTTTGTTTTTGTCTCACCACTTTTGACTCAGCAGGAAGCAGGAGATGCTTCCTGAGTCAAAATACAGTGAAGGAAACTCTTATTTACTTATTTACAGGCTGGTTTATGAAAGCGAGCCCCAGAGGCAAAGAGTTACTGACGTAAAAGGTTGTAGGGTAAGCGGGTGTGAACAAGCCTAGGAGATCTGCAGATGTGTTGTCCTGGCCTTTGGGGAAAGAGGGACCAGAAGGCGACTCCTCCTGGCACGAAGCATTTGAGCTTGCACTCCTATATTGCACTGCCATTAGGGACTATACTGACATCTTTCATGTGTTAGGATGCTCATTACAGGAATGTTAAGCTCTTGAAAGTTTTATCACAGCGATCATCTCTTGCTTCTCGGAAGCATTTATTCCCCTAGCAAGTGGCCAACCGTCCAAACAACTGTTGCACAATCCTCAGAACTACCCTGCTTGTATAACAGAATAAATTAAACAAGTGACTCTTGGCAGACCTGACTACCTGTGACAACGCTCAGCTGCTCTCTGCAAACTGGAAGGGTTTCTATAAAATAAACACTTGATGTTTTGGTGCAGTAGGAGTAGCAAGCACTTCCCTTCCAGCAACTGTGGTTTTGAGGCTGCAGTCGTGGGGACTTCAGGGTACCTGCCCAGCCATGCTCTTTTATTGTTGAAGATACAACCACCACTTCCCGCCTCTCATCTACCCCAGGCAAGCCTAGAATACTTTCTCTGTGGAAGCCTGGATGTTGTATTAATTCAGAAGAGTTGTCTATGGGTTATGGAAGAAAAATTAGTACCTTTATTTTTTAGCTTTTTGAGTAAGTCAAAATAATTCTTCCTTTAATATAAATTTCTGCAAGATAAAAAAAAAAAAGTGACAAAAAAAATGTTATTTTAAAGCATTTTCAAATATATAGAATCATAGAATCGTAGAATGGTTTGGGTTGGAAGGGACCTTTAGAGGCCATCCAGTCCAACCCCCTGCAGTGAGCAGGGACATCCCCAACTAGCGCAGGGTGCTCAGAGCCCCGTCCAGCCTGACCTTGGGTGTTCCCAGGGATGGGGCATCGACCACCTCTCTGGGCAACCTGGGCTAGGGTCTCACCACCCTCAGTGTAAAAAATTTCTTCCTTATATCTAGTCTAAACCTGCCCTCCTTTAGTTTAAAACCATCACCCCTTGTCCTGTCACAACAGGCCTTGCTAAAGAGATCGTCCCCATCTTTCCTACAGCCCCCCTTTAAGTACTGGAAGGCGGCAATAAGGTCTCCCCGCAGCCTTCTCTTCCCCAGGCTGAACACCCCCAGCTCTCTCAGCCTGTCTCCATCGCAGAGGTGCTCCAGCCCCCTGATCGTCTTCGTGGCCTCCTCTGGACCCGCTCCAGCAGGTCTATGTCCTGTCTGTGCTGGGGCTCCAGAGCTGGACGCAGCGCTGCAGGGGGGGTCTCAAATACATTAATTTTGGGAAAATGCAAGCAAGAAAACAATACTAAATATATGTGTGTATATATATATATATATAAATGTCCAAATGTGTAAAACCATGCCTAAAAAGAAAGAACAAATCATGTTTCTAATTTCACATAGTAACCGTCAATTAAATTGTCGCACCTTGTGTCTTGAGTAGACTTCCAAGTTCTTTTAGGCAGTCTTCATTGCAGTCATGTTCAGAGCAAGAAAAAATTTAAATATATAAGGTGATAGAAGGTAAGTTCTTCCCCTTAAAGTAGAGAGAGGTTGTCTATCTTGAATACAGTGCATTTAACTTGTGTGATAAGTGGAGAGCAGCTCAAAGCAGCTTAACGCTACTAGCAAAACCATAGAGAGTAAAAGTTTGATTCATAAAATCTGTTAACTCCTAGCTAAGTGGATTTTTCATGTAGAATATAATTTTATGGTGAAGTAGGCTCGGACTATTCTTTATAACCTTCTTCTCTCGTGAGAAACTGGATGTGTCCAATTCACTGAAAAGCACACGGTACAAAGAAGACAAAACCCAAACCAGATCAATGTTATCTACAATACACAACATGTTTGTAACCGTTGAATTTGCAAAATGCGACTGTGCCTTGAAGGTCCAGGTTAATTGCTAGATTACAGTGATGTACTGCCCCAGAAGGTCTGTTTTTGAGAGAAGTGTTCTTTGCATGGAGGGACATCTCTCCTCCATTTCATGCAGTAGACTTCTGAAGAAAAAATGTGAATTAATGTGCTGCTTTTTCTGGAAACTCTATCATTAAGTCTTGAAGCATAGAGTGCTTTGTAATGAACAGCTTCACAAGGAATGCAGTTGTAATGAGCCTAAGTCCCTCAAATAGCCTGTGCTGCTGGTACCTCCATGCCCTTCCCAAAGACAACCTGCTGGGGAAGGGAAATCGGGGAAATTGGTGTTAAGAGCTACCAATTCTTTTTGAAGCCTTTGACACAAAGGTTATGGTATGAAGTTGCTTCTGGATGTCTCACTTTTCCTGGATTGCTGAGTAACCTCACTTTTAACTGTTTGATACAAATGGTTATCCCTAATACCACCTTCAATTAATTATTCTTGTTTTCCTAATAAAGAACCTGTTTAGTGCCGTTTCTTGTGATATGTTAATGAATAACTAAGGAAAAAAATAGAGCCAACATTTTATAAGTATTGTTATGTTAGCAGATCTAATAATCCGTGTGTGACATGCCTTTCAGGTTTATATCACATTTATGTAAAAATAGGTACTTTTCCCACATGTTACGAAGAAAACAGTCCCCTCCTCCAGTGGGCTGCTACTTTAGCCTGTTCCTTTTCATCCTCTTCCCAATGTATAGCAATCTTCCAGAGCTCTCCCTGCAAGAATTTAATTACTAGTTTTATTTCTACAAATATTTAAAAATGAATCCCTTTTGTAACTTACATTCTTTGTAAATAATGTTTTCAGAATTGCTTCTATTACGTGGAAGCCTATGTTCAGTTTTCAAAAGTCTCATTGAATTGGTGAGCCATAAACCTTTAAGTCCATGAATTCAACTTTGGAAAATGGAAAGCAGACACATTGAAAATGCTTAAATAATTGCCGATTTCCAGAGGGACAGTTTTTCTGATATTTTTAAAAACATGTCCTATATTTTGTTTGGACAAGGAAAAAAAAATCCTTTTGTTCCCCATTGTCTAAAATATATTAGTGTTCTCACATGCCTCATAGCGCACCTGACATTGGCCTCCTCTGGAGGGTGGATACTGGGCTAAATGGAGCATTTCTTTATTCTGGCACAGCATATCTTTGTAATAGGAGCTATCAGAAGGGAAGAGGCATAATATTCACTTTGAATTAAAAGGAAAATAAATAGCAGAAGGGGAGAAATCTGAGATAGAAGAGACAGCAGTGAACTGTGTAATGGGATGCCTGAGATGGAATACAGCTGGAGACTGTTCCTGATATTTTATTGAGTAAATCTTGTTTATGTTACCTGCACTTGGAAGGACAACACATGAGTTTCCATATCTATTTTAAGTATTTAGCAAATGCATGACTCATAAGCCCTGCTATTGTCAAAAATGTAATGACTACAATTTCTTTCTGAATCAAGTTTACTTATATTCTCCAATGCAGCATGTACGTGATGGTAGCAGCAGGTTCTTGTTAGAGTGGGGAAAAAACACCTAAAAATTCAACTTGTGAAGGATGATAGAAAAAACTGAAAGTAACCAAAAAAAAAAGAAAAGCTACTGTGTGAAGTGATATTTTATTACATCTGGCTTCTGTCATCATGAAAGAATTGCAACTTATATTAGCAGTATTTTGAAACCATTGTAATATTATGAATATACATTTTTTAAAAGAAAAATAATTAATATTTAACATTGAAAATATTTGACGGGAAATACTGTTATTGAGTTATTAATTTCAGAATAACTAATTCAGTCTTGCAAGGTGGTATCAATACAGTCCTGGCAATGAGAATAGGAAGTAAAGAAATCTTAAAGTTATGTTCTTTGTGCTGCTCTCTGTAACAGTAAGACTATGTATGGATAGGTAGGTTGGCTTAAAAGAAAAATGCAGGATTTAGAAGATATTTACAGAATGTGGTTCCAGGATCCCATAAGAAAAATAACTGACTGTTTTAAAACACTTGTGTTAGGTAGTTGTGAAGCTGCCCTGGTGTCCTGAGAAGGAAGACTCCTGGCGTCGTTGTTAAGAAACTTCTCTATATAAGTACCATGCAGGCGGTTACTTTGCTGCTACTTAATGTGGCGGTTCCATCAGACATCTGGCANAAAAAAAAAAAAGGTAGTTTAAATGCAAATAAATGCATGCACACGCATGTCTGTAGTTACGTACAGTGGTTTTAGACATGCATATCTACACACAGCTTTTTGGAATTTCTGTGAAGTATTTATTATCTGGCTTTAGTTCCCTTTGAATGTAACTAATAAACTCTTCTAAGCCTTATTGGTGTAGCATCCTCACGGTGTAACAGACATCCTAGAACGCTAACTGCAGAACTCGAGGGGTTTCAGAGGCTGCCTTCCCACCACGATCTGCCACCGTCAGCATTTCGGACCCCCATTTCACAGATGCACCATCATTCAGTGATGTTGCTTCTGAATATACCACACAAAAATTCACAATGACAAAACTTAAAATATCAAGAGAACTATAAACAAATGTGTATCTTTCATGCGCTTGGAGTTGCAATCAGACTTTCGTACTTAAGGAAGAATTTTCTCCAACCATTATTTGTGTATTGAGAACTGGACTTCTTGTTATATACCATATAATAAATGTAGAAACAGCTTGAGCTCTTTAACTGAGCAGAGCATCAGCCTGGTGAAGCAGCTAGCAGTTCAGTTATTTGTATTGCAATTGCACTTCTGAGCTTTTTCCCCTGTCTTTCTTTTGGCAGATGTGCAGCAAATAGCAATCGACTGGATCACCGGCAATTTTTACTTTGTGGATCACGTCAGTGACAGGATCTTTGTTTGCAACCAGAACGGATCAGTGTGCATTACCCTCATCGAGCTGGACCTTAATAACCCTAAGGCCATAGCTGTTGATCCAACATCAGGGTAAGATTATTTATCTTATATGATGTGACTGAATATAGTATATCTGTTTGATTCAGGTGTTTTAAAACCTATTTTTTCATTGCTGTATTGAGTTATTGGATAGTTGCCATAACAAAACAGTAACGTGTGATGAACTTGTAGCAAGGAGTTAACTATATTAATTGCAACACGTGCCTTGTAACTTCTCAAAATGGAATCGAAAATGAAAAAACAATATTATCCCTACTTGTCATAAGATTTTCTTATGCCTCTGTTTTTCTGTAAATTCTGCTTCTAACTACAGTGTGTGGAAAAGGAACTTTCAAGGTTTGTTTGTTTTTTTTTATACTCTATGCCCTCAATTACAGGAATATTGGAAATGGCTTTAACAAGTTTAATTACATACAAAAGAGGAAGAATCTTTACTCTTCTTTAGAGGGTCAGCTGTAATTGTAAAATTACATTGTATTTACTTTGTCTCTTCCATAGATTCTTCCAGCATCACTTGGGAATAAAGCCTTGCTTAAAATACAGGGTACTAAAAGTCTTCCATTCTATAACAGCCACCAGCTGGGAAAAGTTTTCAAGTGAATGATGAAGTAAATGTGTAACTAAATAGGAATAGGAATAGGATCAAGTTAATTTAAAAACTAAATTTTGGTGAGGATTTTAGAACAGGGATTTTGTCTTGGGTTTATTAGTCTGTAAGTAGTTTACACTGAAATGCCTGGTGGAATATGTCCTAAACTGCCATAAGCACCTCCTCAATAAATACAAAAATATTTACTGTAGAACAGCTTGTCACCCATATGTGGACTTTTGTCACTCTTTATTTAAAGCCTGATTGAATATTAAGGTGCGTTATCACAATGACTTTAATTCTGACAAGAACAGCTTGCATGTAAAGTTTACAAAGAAGTTTTATAATGTAATTCTTGAATATAGCTGTATTTCTATCTGCAGCAGATGGTAAGCTTGACTTGATCTGACTGCAGAGTTGTTTTAAAAGAAAAGTAAAAATTCATGTATAAATTGATTTTCTGCAAGTTCTGATCTGAAAGAACTTGAAGCTTTCAAATTTGCCAACACCAGCCTTTTTTCTGTACGTTTGCATGTATATTCTTTGCTGGATTTACTAGATGAACCCAAAGCTTGTCATTAGCTAATCTTATCTGTCAGGGATGTAAGAATTGCATCCAACCCTTTGATTCTGTGAGGAGGGGTGGAATAGAAAAAGAAAGATTATTTTTCCTTTTTTGTTATCTGGTAGCTACAAACCATTCCTATTCAGCTGTTTGCCTTTCTCAGTGCCATATACCAGAGTAATAGTGTCTCTTTTAGTGTAGATGTAAGTGCTGGCCTGTAGGAAAGACCAGAATTGATTATGATATTTCACAGTGTGATTCTTCATGTAGCAATACCAATTTATTTCATGATGGAAACACTGAGTGAAATTTTTTCTCGGAATAGATGTTTTGCATTTCAGCAGTTATTTCTTTCCTGGTTTTATTGGCAGTTTTGTTAATTATCTGACATACGTTGTTCTGTTAATCAGATGTCTAACATACATTTTAACTGAGAAGCCCCAACTTATATATTAGTCCTACTTGTCAGTGACTCGGTTTTGGTGCAGAATGGAAAAAGATAATAAAAAAAAACATTCTGGCTACTTAAAAATGTTTTGTTCCCTTTTTTTTTTTGGTCTTTTTTCTCTATTTTTATGCTTTCATGCTGATCGTAGTCAAGACAAATTTCTGTGTCAAAGTATTAGCATGATATTGCCGTCTAGGTAACTTGATGGTTTTGTTTTATTTAAAGAATCACGAAAGCATCCACACTAAAGAACTGTTGCAAGTTGAGCACTGAATGAGTTGCATAAAAGTGTGTGTTCAATAGCTTCTTAGGGCAGTTGTTTATGCACTATAAGCATGTGATTATAAATCAGATTTGGTGGGGTGTTTTTTTTTGTTTTTGTTTTTGTTTTTTTTATTTAAATATGAAGCCTAGGCTGTTCGGAGAAGTTTTTATCTCTTGTAAGAATTACATATTAAGGTATTAAATGTAATTACATTGTAAGGTATTTGCTCCTGTAACATGTATTGCTGTCACAGTATGTTCACACTCCAGCATTCTACAAGGTGAAGCTACACTCTCACGGAGGAGACCATTTCCTATGCTAAGGAATTCAGAGCTTGATCACAAGCCTTTATGACTATGATAAACTTCCTGCAGTAGTACAGGGGCAAGCCCTGCTACTCGTACACGTTCACGTCTGTGCTGTTATGCATTTGGTTGTTTCGTGAACAATAAATCCTGCATTTACCAATAGAACAACTAAAGCACTGGTGGAAGATTTCTTAATTCCAAATGGTTCCCCTCGTCGCCCTCAAGAATATATTTTGAGTGTGATTAATTTTACATCTCTGTGCCGGCGAGTTTTGTTAGATGTTTAATGGTGATGGCTTTATATAAACCTCTATGAGCTTACAATGGAACTTGAGCTACTAAGCTTATTTCATCAAAAAGCATTCTGGCTACTTCAAAATGTTTTGTTCCCTTTTTTTTTGGTAATTTTTGCTTTCTTTTTACTCTTTCGTGCTGATAGCAGTTGAGACATATCTCTGTGTCACAGTATTAGCATGATATTGCTGTCTAGGTAACTCGATGGTTTTATTTTATTTAAAGAATCACCAAAGCATCCGTACTAAACAAAAGGTGCAAGCTGAGCACTGAATGAGTGAGTTGAATGAAAGGACTTACTTTGTTTTTCTAGAAGTGGACTTTAAATTGAGAGAAGAAAACCTATTCAAAAACCTTGAACAAGCATGTTATGTCTCTAATCTAAGCATGTTACTTTGGTTTAGGGTTTCAGCGCTTTGATCAGTCTGACCTCTGTTTCGTTTTTTGGTTATTCCAGACTATGCCTCATGGAAGCCCACTTAAAAAATTCAGGAAAAACATCAAACCCCCTCCCCTCTCCAACAACTAACTAATAATTTACCTAGTAAGAGGTTTTGCAGTACTAATACTCATCTGCTGCGCCAGCTAATTTTCACTTAGGAGTAGCACAGTGTAAGTATCGGACTGTGTTAGGGAGACCATTACCAGAGGGAATGGCTCTGTCTCTGCTGGTCCCTGTGAGTACTTCAGAGTCTAGACTTGGCAGTGAAGCATATATTGAAGGAAAAGCTAGAACAATACTTTTATATAATAAAGTGGCAATCAGAAAGAGAGAGGGAGAATAAATTGTTTTGCAATAATATATTATCTATCAAGTGTCTTTGAAGTAAGATGTTTGGCTCCTTATACCTACAGTTCATAGTTTTGATAAATTTTAATATGTGACTTGTTTTCTTCAGTGGTCAAGAAGCAGAAGCTATTACTCCTACTGGTCCTTGAGAGTGGTGTAAAATTGATGATGGTGCTGAGGACTGTCACATGAAACAAATATGAGCTGAGGTAGAATTTATCTCTAGATGAGGTCTTTGGTGTAGGTCTGCTGTACTCATGGGGAATGACTTTTTAAAGGATTCCAGCTAGCTTGGCCATCTGCTTCCATATTCATGAGACTTTGATCACCGTACATATACGATAGGGAAGGTAATACATTTAAAACTCACAAGAGGATAGATCAGGTTTAGGTTCTCTCCCAGCTTTTCCACCAACCAGCTAAATGTCTATAGACAAGGCGCTTTTTTTCTTTATAGCTTAGCATCTCCTTGTATGTAATAGGGAGCATAAAATGCATGTTGTTTAAGTTATCTGATATTGGGAGGCATTCAGGAACATGAGGAATTAATAGAGTAGAATGCACTGCTTACTGTGTACATCTGCATAGTTATACTGTAAATATGTATACTTAATTACCTCCAGGGTTCAAGTTAAATTTTTGCCTTCCACTGCACCACAGTGGCAACGGAGAATGTATAGCGACATTTTACAAAGGCGAAACGCATTGGAGTAGGAACATCCTGCAGTTCCCTCCCAACAAGAGCACTTGAAATGATCCGTCCTGATCATACTGCTTAGACATCTACCACAGAGTGCCTTAATTTATGCTCAGACCCATTTTCTGGCTTCTTTGGGAATGCCAGGAAACAGGGAAAGGCAGGGCTAGCAGGTAGGGCTGGTGGCTTGGGGCTACTCCTGGTTCCAGTAATGTGTAGCTGGTAACGATGGCTCTGATGCTACCTGGGATGCCCATCATAATTTTCTACTCTGTTTCACAGGCTAATGGAAAAAGTTGAGTTTTAAGGAGGATGTTTGAAATGCAGAGGGTGTTCATCTAGCACCCACTTACAAAACTGTTCCAAACATAAGGAGATGTGCAGAGAAAGGGCGTGTAGGGTGAGATGACAAAGAGGATGTGCAGAGCAAAGCTGGCGGGTGGGAGGATGCGCGGGGCAGGGTCTAGAGGAGTACTGGGAGTGAGGACATGGGTTAGGCATCTCCTGCGTGAATCACTGTAAAGGCAAGGTGTACCGGAGGGGGGGAGGAGGAGGAGGGAGAGAAGAACTGGGGAGGGTGCCCAATTAGAGGCTCAAGTCAACGAAACTTGTACCTACCATTTAAAAGTTGTATTAGTAACAATGGGGAGAAAAGACTGCTAAAGAGATTTGTAAAAGGAGCAAGCTCACACTTTAATACTGCAACAGTGTGTGTCATGTAAATATTTGAATAAATCTTTTAATCGGCTTTTCCTTCTGCTATGTTGTAGAAATAAAAAAAAAA
The DNA here is from genome assembly GCA_013400875.1 of Anhinga rufa. Classification (NCBI taxonomy): domain Eukaryota; kingdom Metazoa; phylum Chordata; class Aves; order Suliformes; family Anhingidae; genus Anhinga; species Anhinga rufa. Next base: position 26,787 of record VZTV01072265.1, on the reverse strand, counting down.
CAAACGCACAAGCTCTGCTTATTTCTTTCACACAACATTTGTAAATGCATACGGGACGAGATTGTGATATGAGGATGTTAGAAGAACATCTATTAATGTGTTACGGTGCTATGTACCATTTCTTGGTAATGTTAATAAGTAGGGAAAAAAACAAACAAACTGCACAACAGCCAAAAAAAAAGAAGTCTTTTTGCATTTTAATAACAATCAGCTGATACCTTTCCGATCCACAGAGGTGAACAAGGGAAACGTGGGAAGAATTAGCAGCTTAAGCTTGCCCCTTCCTCACCTCAGAAGTTTGTTCTGAGGAAAAAATATAAAAATATTATTCCATTAACTTCCCCTTTAATTCTAAGGATTCTAAGCACAGATTTTTCTGTGGCTAAAATCAAAGCCACAGTATGAAAAAAAAATAAAAATAACAACAACAAAAATACATAATGGTATTTTTGAAACATATTAGGGAAATTTGCCTCAGTTTAAAATTTCAGAAGATAGGAGAAAGCCAGGGGTAAGATGACATTTTGAAATGGAGCCTTCTGCATAAGGACAGAGTTGAGCAGCATCTTTAAAATACCGTATTTGAGAGAAGATCTAGAGAAATCATAACAAACAGTTGTTTCAGCCTTTTAAAGTTTTTCTTTTTACTTGTAAAGTAATTGTTCTGAAACAATTCCGGTAGGCGTAAGGGGAAGAGGCTGGAGGTTGGTCACGTGGACCCTGTTGTCGTCCAGAGAGGTTAGCTGCTGTTGCGTGTGTTCTTACTCAAGCTGTGTATGACTCTTCTCCGGGGATGCTGGCGTTTATTGGACAGACTGAAATGTTATGTGAGGTCCGCTGAGCAGTTCGCACTGCAAAGACAAGGGAATGGGAAAGGGTTTACACATCGTTGGATCAAACGTTTTCCTTGCTAGAGAGCTATGCGCAGGAGATGGCGCCTGGGGTACGGGAACACCATGCCAGAGGATGGAAAACAACCCTTCAGAGGCCAAAGAGATTTTCTTTTTCTCTTTCTTCTCTTTTTGTTTCTCTTTTT